>JAOUZG010040464.1:3414229-3437943 GCA_026289955.1 Argiope argentata
TATATATAATATTTCTAGCTTGCAAAAAAAAGTTAAGGTCCTTCTCTGTCGAAATGATATCAAGTAATTAAGAAAAATAGCATACTCGCATAACTTAAAATTTGTGATAGAGAAAGTTTAAAGATAATTGATATAAAGTGAGGAAGAGATTAGTGGACATCTTGCCATTGTTTCCGATTCTTGACCGAAAGGTTGCAGATACTAGATCCATCTAAGACCTACAATTGATGCAATTTGGCTGTTTTAAATGCTTAGGTAAAGCGTCCACTATTTGATGTGTAGGATTTTCTGAAAGGGCGTTGATTACTGTGCTGTTGATCATTTATTTTGACCGTGGTTCAGAATGCTCGGATCATTCTCTAAATAACCTTTATACAATATCGGAATGGATGATTGATTAAACTTAAATAAACATTTTAAACCAGATGTAACATAAATAACAAATGCATGTTATAATTAATACTTTAGTATTAATTTGGTGATCTGACCTCCCATCAACATCCAGTAAAGTGCGTCGTAAAACGATTGATTCTTTCCTACGTTGAAACTAACCGTGCAAGGAAGCAGCATTACAGATTTGTAGCAATACATTTAAAGGGATCAATTTGTAAAAGGTTTGTGATTAATGCCTTGAATCGGACGATGAAGACTTGCATTCAATCAAACGGTTAAAATATTAATAGTGTATTCTTATTTATATCTAAGTCTTTAGAAAAATAAAGTTATTTCGGTGAAAAAATCATTTACATTAACAAACAACTATATTAATTATGCTTCTGGATTATTAGTAAAATATGAAAGTGACTCCTTCGTTTTTAACACAGCAGGAATTATAATGAAAGAATTGATATGGGGCAAATCTCGCTGTTTCAGTATTTGTATTAGCAGTAGAGAGAAAGAGAGAGAGAAGATGGGAGGTACTTTTGCGTGTACTTTTTCTCACAATTTGAGCGTATTACTGGCCCCAGAGGCTTAATGTTTATCTCTTGTTTAATATATAGTCATGGTCATAGCTAGACACTTCGACCACCACGAAGGCACTCGGATTTAAACAATAAAACTGAATGGCCGGATCGTCTCAACAGCAACACTGGTGGGAACTGTGGTTGAGTCCTAATGCCCATCACCGGCCACAGTACAACCATCCCCGTAGGAAGTACGCCCGTCATCGATAGGAGGAATCTAACCACTATCTATTAGTGTACCCTCCAAGGGTGGTGAGATCGAATCACCATTCCGGAAGCATCTCATCCTCACTTCTAGGTGCTCCCCTGGTGGAAATGTTTAATATATAAAAATTTTTGGGGGCTGGGATAGCCTGGTTGTTAGAGCGTTGGACTGGTACTCCTTAGGTTACGAGTTCGAAACTCACCGGCCAAAAGATTCCTCGAGTGTATGGCGGCTGGCGCTCGTTAAATTGTTCGTGGTCGCAAAGTCCTCCTAGTCGAAAGTAATACCACTGGGGGTACTGGGTCAGAGGTGATCGTTCTCTGTCCCAGGTCTAAATTACGATTTGAGATGAGTGAATGAAGTCCTCCTCCTATGTGTAGCTAAGTCTACTTTTGGCCCTAGATGGCGCTACTTGTAAAACAAGAGACGCATATCTCCGGCTTAAAATCTGTTGATGTATCAGCGGGGCTTGTCCATGGCAAGTGCCATAAGTAACAACAACAACATATAACATGATTCGTAAGATCTATAATAAACGCAAGTCTCTAACGTGGTAATATCAAAAATAAGAAAAGAAAAAATACACATTTATTATGCAACTGATTTCTAAATGGTTTATTTGAGACTTATTTACATAAATTTGACACACATTTCATATTTCATTATTTGAAATAAGGTATTTTAATCTATATTAAAAAACTCTTTTTTTAATAATGCTAATGGAACATTGTCTTTATTCTTTTAGGCCGGTGTCGGCGTATGCCCTTTTCTTCCGCGACACCCAGGCAGCTATCAAGGGCCAGACCCCCAATGCTAGCTTTGGGGAGGTGTCGAAGATCGTCGCCTCGATGTGGGACAGCCTGGATGTGGAGAGAAAGAATGTAAGTAATTTTAATTAAAGATTCGAAATGTTATTGGGAATTAGGGGGGGGGGGGGGAAAGGGAAAAAATAAATTTAAAAATTTTTTCTCTCCGTAAATTAATTAATAGAGAATTCCGTAAAAGTTTAAAAAAACTGTTAGGGAATGATTTTTTTAAAAAAAATAATTTAACAATCGCGCATATAGCAGCAATGGGATGTTTATATACTTGGGGAAGGGGGTATTTGGAGAAAAATCGAATTCATAGGCAAAACTTATATTCGAAGAACGGATAGTTTTCTTGTTGTGGAGTGTATTGAGCTATTAACCTAAATTATTTTATTGACAATTTAAAAAATTTTCTCGTATGCGACAGATGTAAAGGGGAAAATATTGTAATCATTAAATTCATAATTTTGATTTTGACAAATCTCAACTTTGAAATATCCTAACTTACGGAAAACAAATTTTTAGAGTTATGTCTTGAACATAATAATTCAAAAACGCTTTGAGCTTGACGAATACAATTTAGTATATAATCTCTTCTGTAAATTAAATCGCAACGATTTTTTTTTAAAACTTTTACGTATTGCTGAATATTGTCATCCGATCTTCTAAAAAGGTTCGTTGCTATACATGTCTTATAATTAGGTTAATGCATAATTAGTCCTCAGGTCCACATGTTTCAGTATAAAAAACATCTAATGGCTATATATATGTTTTTTCTTTAAATGATGGATAATATGCATCATAAAAATCATGTTTGCATTTTAAAAGCTCTGTATATGAATTGTGCAGTGGCATAATGACAGGAAGAGAAAGCATGAATGCGTCTTGCGCTAATTTTTATATAATGTTCATCATGAGAAATGTTTTGTACCAATGAAATACATAAATCTAATCAAAAAGAATGTGTAGGTGGGAGAGTTTACACACTCTACGCAGCAAAAGAATGGCAAGTTTTTTTATTGCTTGTAAATAATTCACCAATTCACTTAAAAGTCCTTGTCATACCTCTAACCTCCACGCTGGTGTTCCGACCTCATTTTTGAAAAGAAATGGTGAAGAAGGGGAGGAAAAGTTGCGCGGGAGTCGGTGGTTGACACTGGTAAGCGAGTGCGTTTGTAGGAGCTTTGTTGGAAACAATGTGTATTGATTTTTTTACTTAAATAGGAATTTAATTGTATATATATAAAGAGTCATCGATCGTCAAATCCTTTCAATATAATAAATTTGTGTTTCCAAGAAAAGTGTCATCACTTGTGTCAAGGCACGCGATAGTACCCAAAACAGTTCTTATGCAAATGCTATTCCGGAATTAATTCTCAAAGATCATCAATCCGGAAAAAAATCCCACGAAGGAGGATATAAAAAAATATATATTTCTTACCTTATGGATCGCGATTCACTTGTTGGGAATCCTTGGGCTTAAAGAACGAACATTTTCATAATTAAATTCTTTTTTTAAATTGCTCCTTTTTGCAATGAAAGCTAATTACTTATCAAACATCTGGAATGTGTCATAATTTATTGAACTCTTCATCAAGAAAACATCGCGAAATTTCGCCCGGTAAAAATGAAACTAATTCACCACACTTCCGCCCAACCCCCCCGTATCGATTCCACTTCCACGGAGTCCAAATCACCTAATCAAATTTTAAGATTGCACTCCTTTTCCAGTTTGAAGAAATAAAAGCCCGCCCGATGTTGTAGGTCCGCTAACGGTACATTTTTTGAGTTATTTCCACCATTAAAGGAGAGGAACATTTCCCCGTCATGGTCGCAGCGCAATTAAAATTCTTCATCACGCCGTGGAAATAATGCCTCGGGGGATCATAAATTTCGCCCCGTTCGTCAGCCTCTCGCCCTTTAATTGAACATAATCGAAATAAATGGTCTTTGGACGGTGACAGGAATATTCGGGAACACTGCCGTTCGAGGAGGGTTGGGAAATGTTGCGTTTTGAGAGGGGGGAGACTTGTGGAATTTTAGTGCTTTCAGTCTCTTCCATCCCCCCCCCCTTCTCGCCATCACTGAGGAAATAGATATGGGATAGTTGTTGGAGGTATTGAATGCTTTTCCGTTTTGTGTACAGAAAGACGTGCTTTGTGATTTTAGTGTCATGCAGCTAGTCTTGCTGTGTACGTATCATCTAGCATCTTGCAAACACCTTTTCCTTTGCAACATCGCATTTATTTATTTACTAGCCGCCCTTGGCGACCAGTCGGTTCGCCAGTATTAATTGCTCGCTAAAATTTTCATATAATATTTTATTTAGCTGTGTCTCATAACAGGTTTTTCATCAAAATATTTTTAAACCAAACAAATTTTGATAATCATATAATTCATTTAGAGTATTATTTAGTATTATTTTCTTCAGATGTTCTGTTCATTGTGCTATGCATCTTTCTCTTTGTATCCGAGCAATGATTGTCCCGGAATTGATATTTTACTTAAATGGTGGAGGGAAAGGTGTAAAATTCTACGTTTTCATAGAATAATGAGATTCAAATTTTCATAAATGTAAACACAGTAAACAATAAAGACACAATTGGTTTCTAAGAGATGCGAAAGTTTAAAAAAAGCTCGGAAAATGCCGCACAAAGAGGAAATAATATTGATACACACACATCCTTCTTTTCTTTTCTTTTTTTTTCTATCCTTTTTTTCTTCACTAATTTTGTTTCTACAAACCCTATTTTCACTTTGTTATTCTTTTTTTTTTCTTCCGTGCCGAAATTTTATTTTGAGCAGGCATAGATTAAATATTCATACAGACTAATAATAAAAGCAGCTATTTTGTTTCTTTTTTAAACATCCCGTTATCTATGAATGAAAACCAACTGACTTCGCGCATTTCTTTCTAAACAAATCATTATTTATTACTTCCTGCTATCTCACTCAGTTGGCGTGGGGGAAGGAAATGCAGATTTTTGGCGGGAAAGTTAGAAAAGTGTCGTTTTAACTATTTTCCTCGCAGTTTTTTCATTTTTTCTCTCCATAAGAACCATCCTCGTGTCTTAACGAAACTATTAAAATAAAAATTAGCCGAATCGGTCGAGCCGTTCTCCAGTTTTGCGCTTAGCAACGCATTTCGAGCTCCATTTTTATTATAATAGATTTATTATCATGCCAGAACATGATATTGATTTGTTGAGAATGAAGTTTCTGGTATCAACAAACTCCGTAGGCAATAAAATAAAAATTTTATTATCTGCAAGAGCATCTTGAAAAATCAGCTCTTAATAACGCGTTGCCATCCCCTTTACAAAAGCTCCGATTTAAAAAAAATAAGTTAATGACTACCACAAATAAAACCTAGAAAAATGTCATTTAGAGCACGTGATTATATGAAATGAAATAAATAGGAAATGGGATATATATATTTTTTAACAATAAATGCGAAACAAGTTTTTCTTTTATCGTTTGCAATACTAAAGTGACTCATTCAGTGAAATAATTAAAATGAATAAAATTATAATTTAACTTGCACGAGCACGTGGTGCTTGGCCGTTCAAGAAATGATGTTCTGACAGGATACATTGAAAAACGCATAGCAGATTTCATTTGAATCTTTTAATAGAATTAGAAACAAGCTCATATTACAAGATTTCAAATAAGACGTAGAATTAAAGTGAATTAATTGAATACAAAATTAATTGCATGGTTCAGTATTTTTAATTTTCGTGTTTAGAAAGCATCCAAAAAGGGAGTATTTTAATTGTTAGGAAATTCGAACTCGAACTTTTGAAAAATTTCCACCTTTTAGAACTCCCTGAATCCTAGAAATATGTTTTTAGAATCGTGCTTTTTGGTCTACCTACGGACACGATGACTAAAACCAGCGGAAGTGGTTTCCCCAAAACCTACTCGCATACTTTCTAATAATTCTGAGAACAACTTACTTGGCATTGCTTGCAATGTTTATGAAATATTAATCTTTGGCGTGAATTTAGCATGTTTACTAAATCGAATCGTGTCACTTTTTTTTTTTTTTTTTTTTTTTGCGATTAACCCCTGACATGCTGTCAATTGTATCCGGATATCGAATTGGGTACTTATGTATTAGACAATCTTCGCCAACGGTTTAGTAACTCATTGGCGACGGATTTAAATTTGGCGATAAAGATCAACGGATTACACCGTTGTCAGATTGCCATAATTGGTGATTTCGCAACTCATTGGCGACGACTTCAAATTTGGCGATAAAATTGGACGGTCTAATTCATAAGTACCTCGAATTGGTGCTTTAGACACATTTTTCTCGACCCGTTAAAACAATGCTCTTCTAGTCATAAAACCATATATCAAATTTGATTTTTTTAAAAATAAAACATTGCGTTTTTGAATTATAACCTTTACATATTCTTGAAAGTACAGACTGATAGACAATCATCCCGTTTCATTCAATTTTGCTCTAAGTTTCGCAGGTGTCTACACTAGAGTTATTAAATCAGTGTATACCCCGAATCTTACCTTTCCACCTAACTTCGTTTTGTTATAAACATGTTCGTGAAGTATTCGAATAGCTGGAAAGACGTTACTTCCTCTGAACCGATTTTATTCAAAATTTGATGGAAAAATAGTATCCTGAATTTCGCCGTTTAGTTCACAGCGGTTTTGTTATGATTGTCAGAGATAGGCGGACATTTTCTAAAAATGTGTTTTTCGTACTCAGACAGGTCTTAAAACGTTTAGATTCGCCAAAATATCTAAAACGAATTTTTTGACGATTCCTATACTTTCTCTGAACTGCATATAAGAGAAAGTAAAAACTCTGAGCTAGTTTGCTGAAATTTGATTTATGGGATTACGACCAATTTTGTATATTTTTTTCAAATTTTGAATGAAATCCATTTACAGTTCGTGTCTGCTGCCCTTGTGTAAATGAATTCAAAAAATAAACAGCCAGATGTATAAAATTTTATATGCAAATTTTTCATCAAGTATAGATTCGTATCAAATTTGGAATTCATTAATTCAAAAATGAATTAAAATTAATTTTTAATTCAAAGACTTCTTTTGATAAAAAAAAAAGTTAACAACTCTTAATTGCTATTTCCCGCACCTAAGTATAAATATACCAAATTTGGTAGCTCTAATACAAACGGTCTGTCTTTTAAAATGCAAATCCCTCACACATTGTCTTTTATTATTCATAGAAATAATCCACTCATTGGATTATTTTTGTTTACCTGAATTTATTTGATTATTGGCCAGATGATCGTAGAATGCCAATTTTTGTATTTACCCTCCTCATAATACTTTTATATGTTTACTATGCACCTTGCAATATTTTTTTGTTTATAATATTTGGATTTAAAATGGTGGCAAGCCTTATTTTAATAAAATCCCAATGTTATCTTAATGTCTCATGTGAATTTAATTGTGACCTGATTAAAATTCAGAGGTAATTTCTATTATAATTTTGTTACAAACATTTGCAAATCCCTTGTTACTAGACATTCGCAAGAGTTTAACTATCAAATTTGTTGAACCTGCCATTTAAAGTGGTAACGAAAAGTTCAGCTACAAACTTACTTTACTAAATTTTGAAAAATTAGATGTTGATGCAGATTCATTCTTTTCACTCCACCACGATTTAAAATCATCTTTCGAATAGTTTCAGAATAGACGCTAATCTAATAATTCTAAGTAATCAGTCAAGGTTATTTATTTATTTTTTAAAAAATAACATATTTTAAAGTCTTTAAAATCAATCCCATATATAAATGGTACAACTAGGTCAACGGAATCTCATTAGCAGTGCACTTTTAAATTGTTTAAATAGTGAAGGAAAAGATACTCATTCATAAGCGGATTTTTTTTTTTTTTTTTTTTTTTTTTTTTGCTAATGAGCAAACGATTCTTTCTCTGCTTGTGTCATCGATTGTAGAATTTTTAAAGTAAAAAAATTAGAGATAGAGAAGTAGGCGATTCTCACTTTCAACTCAAAAATAAATAAATAAAATCACGGATCGTTTGCAACCAACATATTATTTTCTTTACTATCATATTAAAATTTAACAAATTTCGAATGTTATGAGATTTATTTTAATCTTATAATTTAAATGATCATAAAATTCCATTTCTGACAATTTTTATTCTTCTGATTAGTCATACAAAAAGAAGACCGAGACGGCCAAAAAGGAATACTTGAAGGCTTTAGCAGCGTACCGAGCAAATTT
Source organism: Argiope argentata (assembly GCA_026289955.1). NCBI lineage: Eukaryota > Metazoa > Arthropoda > Arachnida > Araneae > Araneidae > Argiope > Argiope argentata. Next base: position 3,422,448 of record JAOUZG010040464.1, read on the forward strand.
AGTTTCTAAGGTAAGTTTTCATTATTTTTTAATAGTCATATGAAATACTTTCAAACTAGCAAAGATAAAAATAGAATGTAACGAAAATTTAAAACAGAGGAAGAGAGAATGGCCGTGTTCTCCTTTTCTTCATTTAATATGCATGTAATTCATCAATTTTTAGTTATCTGTTTGGTCGTTAGAGGGCAGGACTTGCCGGTCGATACGTTTTTGATTGTTTATTGTGCAAACAAAGTTAGTCCTAGTTTTCCCGAAGACGCGTGGTTGATTTTTTAACATATTTTAAATTAGGAGTGGATGATTGATCAACAATGCATTACAAGATGACCAAGAGAACATGTGTGGTATGTTTTAAAAATATGAACTTTCCGAATTCTTTTTGGTGCCATTTGTTGTGCAGTTTTCAGTTTGTTAAAATAAGCAGACGATTTTTGACGCTAGGTTTTAGTTTTGAAATTCCGCTGCTTTGAATATTTTTTCACAATTGCCAATTTCTCATTTACATTTAATTATGATCACATTTTAATATCTTTAAAATTCTTTAGTTCAAAAAATATTTCTTCACGGTTTGTTTGTTTTTTACATATTAGCTTCAATTTTAAATTAATATTTTGAAAATTTTGTAACTTAAAAAGTTTGTAATTATTTTTGTTTTATAAAAATAAATTAATTTTTCATTGTCTAATAATGTTATATATCTTAATTATACAGATATATATACAAAATATATTGTGTTTCTTTTAAATTTAAAATTTTAATACAAAAAAATGAGGATAATTGAACATTATATATGATATAAGGAAATAAACTGATCATTGTTTGGAAAATATCATAAATAATTTATATATTGAATTTCAATGGTTAATAACTTTTCCAATAATATCTAAGTTTAATTAATTGTGCAGTTGCATCAATTATGTATGGTAAAATAAAGCACTGTATATTTTTTATGCAGAATTTATTATTGATTTTTATATTTGTTCAAATATTTCAATTTATGCAAATGTGTTGTTAGAATTAATGCTTTGGAAAACAAGAATTTTTAATTTTTTTCTCCCGATACTAAGTATTGTGAGTTATTAAAAATTTCTAATAAGATAAATAACATTGTAAAAATGATGCTGTAACTTATTAAAAAAAATTAATGTTCTTTTGTAGGCTGCTGTGGACCAATCTGATTCTATGTATGGGAACAATAATGTTGTGAATTCCAGTCCTTCTTCCACCCATTCTCCAAACAGTTCACCTCCTGGACGTATGATGTCCATACCAAAGCAGCCGTCACCAGTTTTGACATCTGTCGTTGATTCAATGCAACCTGTTACTAATTCCATTAATATGCATCCTCAGAATCAACAAGTATGGCCAATGGTAAGTGATTGATCTAATATGCTAATATAAGAAAAACTAGTGTTTTGTTGTTTAAATTAAGTGGATGAAGAAATAAAAATTTAAGAAATATTTTAGAATAATTACTGAACATTACATTAAAAAATGTTTCATTATAAATTTTTTAAATATAATATTTTGACTACTACTAAATAGTTTAATCAAGCTGTTGTATATGGAATTCAAAATTGCTTAGTTTTCTTTATCGATGAATAAAAAGCAAAATTTGTCTTGGCTTCGATTTTCATTTTTAAAAGAATCCTTTATTAAAATCTTTTATTTGATTAGTATTCATAGAGTTATGGGTGAAAATTTCATTAGCAATTGCTACCTATAATATGAAAATATAATTAAAGATTTTTAAAAGTAATAATTCAAAAAAAAAATTGTCATAAATATAAGGTTTTTATTCACGAGAAAAAAAATAAATATGCTTATTGACTAATGAATTATATTTTACTCATATCTAATGAAATCTGTTTTTTAATCAATGTAGTCATAACTTTGAAAATCATTTATATTTCAGTCTCTCAGTTATTTTTTTTTATATTTAGTTAACTTTGAATGTGTTGAAATAAAATAGCAGGTGTTAAAAAGTGCATGTTTTTTTTCATTTATTTAATTTATAGCAATCCCCTCAACATCTGACCAATACCAGTCCTCCTCATGTTATGCAAGGAGGAAATGGAATGATGGGAATGCAACAACAACAACAAATGGCCCAGCAACAGCAACAACCACCCCAACAGCAATCTATGCAGCAGTCTCACATGTCACCTCCTCAGATGGGCATGATGAACAGGCAGGTTCAGCAGATGCCTGGAAACTCCCCTCAGATGTGCAACTCGGCTTCTAATAGTCCTTCATACAATCAGAATATGACGACGGTAAGTGTTCGACTTTACTTTATTCATAAGTAATTTTTTAAAAAATTGTTCATAATAATGAGTAATTATCAGTGTATAATAAAATTAACATTTTTATAATTTAGCATATAAATATTTAGTTGAGACATTACATAACTAAACTGATGTATTTTAATTTTAGATAGTATGGAAATTATTATCTAAAAATATCAACATTTTGAGGATAGCCAAGTACATTTCTAATCTCCAAATTTTGCTAGTTCAAAATTTTACATTTCTTGATTTAATGATCTACTTAATAAGCAAAAACATGCATTTGCTTTTATTATTTATTATAATGACTAATTAAATGACTTTAATGATAGCCAGATACTCAATTAGTTAACCTTTTATACTAAAGAAGTGACCCATGGTCAGCATTCTTGAGAGTGCATCATTTTGATATTTTATTTATTTATTTATTTTAATTTTGACTCTTAAAATTACCTACAAAAGGATTAAAAGGTGTAAATTAACTTTTCAGTGAAATTAAACTTTAAACAATTATGTATATTTCGGAACAATAAACAAGCCCTTGTATTAGATGAAAATTGCACTCTGAATTATTCTTCTGAGTGCAAAGGTTTAAATATCCGTGATGTTACAGAATAGACTGATTCTATGAAATTTGTATAAATTATTAAAAAATAAATATTTTTAATTCAAACATTATTTAAGATGCTTTATATTATGTGAGTATTTTTATTTTAAATAATATTGATTGACTAGATCAAGTACACATCTCAAATACACCTAGAGTAATAAAAAATATGGGTCTTATTTTAAGGTTTTTGAAGATGGAAGGGGATGCAAATCTATCGATATTTAAGGCTAAAATATAAATTTTATTTAAGTTTTTTTTCCTACTTAATTTTACAGTATCTCTTATGTCATTATTAATGTATTTGGAATAAATAAGTAAAAATTCATAAATAATAGTTTAAAACATATAATTTCTTGGAATTTTTCTTTTTTTATGTATATTTAATATTCAATACCCTTTTTTACAGGTGAACACTGGAGGAAATCAAGGTAACATGGGTGCGGTTGAGATGTCTTCCTACCCCACTTGTCTTCGTAATGGTTGTTCCAATCCTGCTATAGATTCCCCCGATTGGGACCGAGAATACTGCAGTAGTGAATGTGTTGTCTCACACTGCAAGTGAGTACATAAGTTTTTTTATATAATGGGCTTCAAGCATATCAGTTTATTTTGGTAATAAAGCAAACTATTTTCTCTAAGTAGTTCCAAACAGATCGAAACATAATCAGCTAGGAATGATGCTATAGACATAAAAAATTAAATTAATCTAGGTGTTAAATTTTAGCTAGCAGCTTATGTTCTGTAAAAATGTTTGTTGGATGTCTTTCTAGTGAGGAAAAAATTGTAAATAGATCTATTCATGAAACCATTGAGAAGCATGCCATATGAGACTTGGCCGAGCCACTTTTAAACCAATGAATCAACTACTAAGGTTTATCTTACCCAAAGCTTTGTAGAATCTCCTTGGTACTATGAAAGGTACAAATTAGTCAAATATTATGTTATAACTATGACAGTATATTATAAAAACTAGTTGTTAACCACAGAATAAAATTTTGTCAAGCTCGTTTCTCAATAGGGACTTTATGGCATTCAAAATATTATGGCAAATTTCGTCATGCCCTTAGTGATAATGCTTTAAGTATAATGAAATATTTTGTACAATCCATTTAACTAATTACAAAAAAAAAATTTTTTAAAGAAAGATTTCAATGTGACCACTCCTAATTTTTCTAGTTTTAAATGTTATATCCTCGTATAAAATTTTTTAAATCATAATTATCTAATTTTTATTTTAATTTAACCCATATTAATTTCATTCTAAAGTGGTTTCTTGTTTCTTGATTCATTTCAATTCATCCCACACAAGCTTTGTAAAACTGCTTAAATCTGCTAGTGCCAATGCTCCAGTGAAGGGATCAAATTCTTTTTAAAATCCCCATATTCACTTACCTAAATTGACATGTGTCAAAATAATCCCTATCAAAATTCCATTATATAAAAATAATTGAGGAATAAAGTTCAGTCTCTTTTGTTTTTCTCTTGTACTGTGGACTAGTGTATTTTGTTACTTCTTTCTGGTACATAAATTATGCCTCCTATGATTGAATAAATCTAGTTTAAAAATTCAAAAGTGCCACCACTTTTTTGGCCGCAAAACTGTTATATAAGTGTGCATGAAAACATTTTATAATGATAATTTCCTCATTACTAAGAGATTTTAATATTTAAATTAGATAATTTTAAAATAACCCACATTAACTACACTCTAAAATGTTATTTCCTGATTCAAATAATTGTACAAGCACACTATAAAATTGCCCACTGCAACATTCTCTCATGCTTTGAATGAAGGGATAAAAACCCATAATGCTTTCAACATACTTTTAAGACATCTAAAATTCCCTAGCCTTTATCAACACATATTAAAGAAATCCCTATCAAAACCGCTGAAGGGGAAATTTTTGGCTGTTTTCTGTACTTTTATTGCAATGTACACTAAAATCAGTTTTATCATCGCTTCTTTTACATAAAATATCTCCCATAGTGAAATAAATCAAAGTTATAAAATTTCATAAGTGTCTTCTATTCAGCCATGCATCTGCTGAAATAGGCTTTTAATTTTATATTTGTCATTATTCTTTTAGTCTATAAATGTATCGCTGAAAGAGTTATAAAATCTGAATATTTATCCAATTTTTTAAAATCATCTAAATTAATAAAAATGCAACTCGAAATGCGTTCCTAAGCGCAAAACTGGGGGAACGGCTTGACCAATTCGGCTAATTTTTTAAAAATATTTTCGTTAAGACACGAGGATGGTTCTTATGGAGAGAAAAAATTAAAAAAACTGCGAGGAAAATAGTTAAAACGACACTTTTCTTACTTTCATGCCAAAAATCTTCATTTCCTTCACCCACACCGAGTAAGACAGCAGGAAGTAATAAATTATGATTTGTTTAGAAAGAAAGGCGCGAAGTCAGTTGGTTTTTATTCATAGATAACGGGATGTTTAAAAAAGAAAGAAAATAGTTGCTTTTATTATTAGTCTGTATGAATATTTAATCTATGCCTGCTCAAAATAAAGTCTGGGCTGGGAAGAAAAAAAGTAATCATCTGAAAAAAATAATAATAAATAATACTATAAATGAATTATTTGATTATCAAAATTTGTTTGGTTTAAAAATATTTTGGTGAAAAATCTGTTATGAGACACAGCTACATATAATGTTAGCGAGCATTAATACTGGCGAACCGACTGGTCCCCAAAGGCGGCTAGTATTTAATAAAATATTCTATATATAGTAAATTTGTTTTTAAAAAAAGCTCCACTTACCTAGTATCATATTGATTGATTTATTAGGCTACATATTTCATTCTTGTAGACATTGATTTGATTAAATATTCTTTGAGATAGCATTCTAAAATAATGGTATTCTAAGCCTTGTATTGGAAAAATATTCCGCGTTAAAAAAAATTGTGAATATTTAAATATAACTATTAAGAGCCTATAAAACTTTTTACTTATTTATTTTCAACTGAATTTATTGGTTGATCTATATAAAATATAATTCTTTAGACCATTTTTCCAATGGTCCTCTATGAAGCATTATCTTTATCTAAATTAAAAATTTTAATTTTTCAGGGATGTTTTTGCTACCTGGGTGGCCCAAAGACAAGCCACTGCAAACCCTTATTCCACAGTGAAGTAATTTTTCTTCCAGAACTTTTCATTTGTGAAAGACAAAGAAGAAAAGTAAAGTGATGTTTTGTACAGGGTGCAATGTCTCCTCAGTATTACAAGTTCTTTTTCTTTTTGCGCTGCATTGTATATATATTATTGAAATACCTATACGTGAATGGGACTGAGAAGTGCTGCTGTTCATATTGAGTGAGAATTGAAACTAACTAAACTAGTAACCCTCCCCCTGGAAAAAAAAAAAGATCAAGAGAAAAATGGAAATCAACTCTAAAGAAAAGAGCTTACACTAGCGAAAGTTCTGTTCTTCACATACAGTTATGTTTAGAACAGTATAGGTAATGAAAAATTATGAAGTTTGGATCAAGACATTTTTCTCTTAAAACAAAATTTGAAGGGCGTTTTACCTTGCTGCAAAGATGCATAGACAATCTCGTGAATGCTACAACAACTTCAAACTGAAATGTTTCTCTTTTAAAACAAATTGTACTATCTGTTTGTAGCTAGATATCCCCTATTTGTGTCCCCTCCCCCAAGACTGTATCAAAATGTTTTACTATTAAAAACTTTTTCTTCTGTGCTACCCCAAGTTTTATTTTGTCCTAGTAAAGTATAATGGTCACTTGCTGCTTTTTTGTTCTCCCCGTCTACGTTGTTTGTTCAAGTTTGCCCCTAAATATAGAAATTTCTTCTTGTCCTAATAAATTGACTGCATTTGTTATTGTACACTTTTGAAATGATATTTGTTATGTTTTGGATAAAATTTCCATTGTATATGTTATTTATTGCAAAATTGACAGCATCAATGTAAAGAAAAGTTCTCGGATGGAATTTTTCTCTTCTCTGTTAATACTGCATAATCGATGCAAATTCACTTCTAGTAGGAATAGTTCATTTTCATTTTAAGTTGATTATATTTATTTTTTGTGGAAAATAAAAAAAGGATTTTTAAATTTTATTTTACTTTAAGATTTTTTGAATGAATTTACTATTTTATTTCATTAGAACTTGCAGCCAAAAGTGTAGTATAGTGATGAATTTTTTTGACTTAAGATGTATAGTTTTATTTTAAAAATTATTTTTGAATATACTTGGTTTGATTCATCAATATTTAAAGTCCGTAAACCCAATGCCATTTGCTTTATTAAGCATCCAGTTTTTGCATTTTCTGTTACTGCTGCACACATTGATTAAGTGTTGACATTGTGACAATTTTACCACTTGTGTATTTTGTGCATGGAATAGTTGTTTATGTATTGATATTCGATTATGAAAATAAAATATTAAAGCCTAGCATTGTTTCGTTATTCTTTATAAGTGCAATTAAAAAATATTGGGGTAGAAATACCCTTTTACTGAGTTCTATAAACAAACACACACACACACACAAAACCATATTGAGTAATGACAAGATCACTTAAATGATTAGAACATATGATTTTTCTGTAAACAGATCAATCTTGAGGTTTAAAAAATCCATATAAAATCAAAATAGAACAAAACAACTAAAATTAAATACATTCATGCATTTCAATTTAAAAGTAGCCAAAGACAATATCAGCAACAGTCATCTAATTAAAAATTTTAGAAATTGATATAATTCAATTCACAAAATATCTGTTGAAATAAACGGATTTGACCAAGCACAGTGAGATTTATTTATAATCCATCAAACCAATAATGACTTAAAAAAGAAGATATCACAAATTAGGCTTATTAAAAACATTAAATAGATACCAGAGAGGCCATGTATAGAAAATCCATTTGTCCAAATACAATTAATATTGCAAGAAGTTGATTTGTATTTGATAAGAATATCAAAAAAAAGATATAAAAGTTTTTTTAAAAAATGCAATAGAGGTTATAATAAAGCTGTTAAATTGAGTCCGACATTCACAGAATGCAATTGCATAGATCAAAAGCAATGGATAAGTGCTTTAATTGAAAGAACTATATTTTGTTATTTGAAAGAATAAACAAATGCATTTTTGAAAAAGCTAAGAATTCCAAATTTTCATACTTTCTCCTACTTTGCCAGTCATATTTAATCAGAAATACCCCATACTTTAAAACATACGATAAAAGAAAATCGTTTTATAATTAAAATTGACCTGTTTATGAATAGCTGTATAATTGAAACAGTGGGTCGCATACAGATTTATTTTAAGGAACACAACGGTGCATACATCAATTTGCAAACAATCTTTTAATGACGCTGATTTAGCTGCAAAATTTAGCTAAAATAAAATATTTTTAAATGCTTCATAACTCGAAAAGGTTTAGTCGGAGAATAACGTATTTTCTTAATTGTTAAAATGTCAAGAATATTTTCATAAATATAATTGATAGGACTTTGGGATGATCTAAAAGTTAGATTTGATAATTTTCCTTGTACATTTATTAATTAAAACACCCTAAAATATAATTCTTGCTGCTTTTTAAAGATTAAGAATTAAATACTTGGTCACATTAAGAGCGGATAAACATTCGTTGATAAAAGCGAAGGGAACAAAATAAAGACAAATGATATTTTAATTACTCGCAAATGTCAAGTCAGGTTACATTCTATGTGGGGAGGATAGTTTCACCATATTACACTAAAAAATTATAAATGTGCAAAAAAAAGTCATCCCAGTACGAACAGTCTTATCGTAAGGAAGAGTGTTTTACGGTCAGTACTGCTGCTTGTAAAGCGGGTGTCGCGTTAGTGATGTCAGGGCTTGGCGAAGAATTTGGCGACAAAATGGATAATATTGAAAACTTAAAGAATTCTCCCGATCCGTCCAATAGAAATCAAAATGCGTCTGATTGGCTTAGAAGGTTCTCGAACCTCTCAAATTATTAAGCACTAACGCCATATTATTTAAAATGTTTTACATATGTTCCGATCGTTGAGTAAATAAACCTTTCTAATGGAGAGACGCTCCTAAATATCTAATTTTCATCTACTAAATTTAGCAGTATAATTGCTTCACTTTTTTATTCGCCTACACAAATATTAAACAGAGTCTTTCAACAATGAAAGAAAATCAGGATATTAAATATTTGATAAAGCACTAAACATAATTTGAATTTAGGACAGATAGATAGCATCTGTTGCTGAAAATTAGTCTCAAAAATATTTTTATAAATTTGCATGATTACAAAATTTGTTTAAAAAACTGTGTGTTTTTATTTGAAATGGTGTAAGTTTATTTACTTATTTAATATAACGGAATTCATGTTTTTTAGCTGTATTAAATAACAAAGTAATATTTTTAAAAAATGGCAGTCACTATTCCAAAAATGTATTTTTTAGACTCGAGGACATCTGAAATGAAATAATTCGTCAAAATGGCGAGTACACATTTTTGAATGATTACAATTTTCTGTTCGAATGAAAGAAAAATGATTTAGATAAATGAAATTTTATCTATTAACTATAAAACTATTGGTACAATTAAAATTAAATCTCTCATTCAAATTTGAGTCGGTCAACAAAAAGGTTCCATAATGTAAATTGGATTTCCATCGATGTACTGTGCAACACAATGCACTCACTCACGATACTAAAATAAAAAATAAAACATTTGAAAAAAAAATGATCTATCGCAGTATTTACAGAAGTATTACAGATACATAATTTTTATGCGGGAAGGTAAAAAGACCAGCCATATATGGGAAAGTATTTTCGCTGTAAATTTTTACGACCGAATATTTTTGGTAATTATGATCAAAAATCTTTGGTGCCGTCTTTTATTGTCATTTATCTAATAAAAATACCCTTTTATTAGATATAAGGTATATTTTTAGCTTAACACTTTGGTGACCGGCAATTTTACACAAACTATGTCATGTCACCGGCTACTTTTTTGAAATTGAATATGAAAGTAAAATGTCAAAAAAAAAAAAAAAAACTCCAATGAATTTTGTTGAATTGGAACATCAAAAAGTTCTTCGCCGATACGTTCCCTCATGGTCGAATTTTTTGGAATTTTACTAAAATTCTAATAAAAATGTAAATACTAGGAAAAGTAATTTTTCTGTTATAGAGCGGACAAAACTAAACACGATACGCCAAGTTTTTGCAGTGTTCTATATCGCCCTCGGTGTTATAAATTGAAACAGATAATGCAAGTGCAATGACGAGTTAACTCGTCACCGGTCAACAACGTTTGGACATGAAAAGACGAGTTAACTCGTCACCGGTCAGCAAAGTGTTAATAATCTTTTGCCGTCATTTATCTAATAAAAATAGGATTAAAAACAATATTCGAGTAATAAAAGGCTCAATAAACTTATTGCTATTCTCATTAGGAATCTGAGAGTAAAAGCTTACTATGTCCAAAAGTTTCATAACAAAATTAATTACGACCAAAATTTTTTGCCGTAAATTTTTACTACCAAAAACATTTGATTGCAAATATTTTTATTGCGAAATTTTTTGAACAAGTGAACTTTTACACTCATACACATATACGTAATGAAAATAGAAATTTAAACAATTTTCATTCAAAGAAAGGCCAAATAAACGTAAAAAATTTTCGCAAGAGAATCTATACATTGCTCTTTTTGAACATTCACATAGAAATTTCTGCAAGTACTCAAGTCCATTCATCGTTGTACTTTTGACAAAAGAATTGGGGGTTTATTTGATTTTTACTCTACATTAAATATGGAAGGAAACAATTCAGGAAACAGAGTAAGATTTATTTTATAATAAAGAAAAAAAAATAGGTGGATTTTAAAAAAATCATTACGTAATAGAAAATCATTTTCTTTACTGTCATCTTAAACTCATTTAATAAAAATGCTTTGATTTTTTTTCAGTTCGAATTCTTTTGCCATCCATGACTTTTGGAAAAATTAATGTTTTTCTTGACTAACGATTTTTAAAGTATTTTTTGTTTTGTTTATGATATGGCATCAACTAAAAAGATTTAAGTCTTGGAGTCATTTTAACCGAATGAAATGAGCGAATTCCTGATGATGTCCAATCCATTTTTCATGTCTCATTGTGATAGATGGCCATTTTTCAGGAACTGATTCTACCGTACAATTTAGAAATTCAGGAAGTTAGAATAATAGAATACTTTATCCTAATGGTCGAGGAAATATCCTGTTTGGTATCTCGTCGAATTCGATGGCATTTTATCTTCGTCGCTGACAGCCATGATTTATTTTAATCTTTTCAGAACCAACTTTCTCTTACTTCCAAAAAAAGGAGAATTTAATTTGACTTTCATTTTGATACAATAAAAAGGGACATTTTATCATTTCTGACTGTGGAAATGAAATTCAAAAGAGTTGGAAACATTTCAGCGGCTTTTCATTTCAAGTCGTGAGAAAAGAATCGGTTATTTTTCATGTCTTACGTTCCAATGAAAGGATAAATAACATTTTGCGTACTCAGAAGACGTGGCGTAAAGAAGTTAACAAGCGCCTGGAGCATAAAATAATTTTCCGCCTCCAACATAATAAATATAACATTATTCTTTTGTCTCTTAATGATATTTCATTTCAAACGAGTGGGAGTGGTCTCCCCAAAACTTTCTTGCATACCCTCTAATGAATATGCCATGCCAAAGAAAAGTTAGTTATTGTTACTTATGGCACTAGCCATGGGCAAGCCCCCTGCTGATACCGCAGCAGTTTAAGCCGAAAGGAGCATCTCTTATTTTACAAGTAGCGCCTTCTAGGGCCAAGAGTACGACTTAGAAACACACACGCCACAATCCTTTTTAGGGGGCGGACTTCATTCATACATCTCAGATCGTAATTTAGACCTAGAACAGAAAACGATCACCTCTGACCCAGTACCCACAGTGATATTACTCTCGATATGGATGACTTTGTGACCACGACAGATTTAACGAGCGCCAGCCACCACATACCCGGGGAATCTTTTGGCCGTTGAGTTTCGAACCCGTAACCTAAGGAGTACGAGTCCAACGCTCTTCCAACCAGGCCATCCCGGCCAAAGAAAGGCTCACATGGTATTAGCATGCAATGGTTAAGAAATATTAAATTTTGGCATGCATTTAGCATTTTTAGAAACTAATGTGTCGTCCGTGGAGAGTTATTTGGCGATAGTACGCGTTAACAGTATCCGAAAAAATTAAATCTGTTAGGCATATTTTATTGTATCATGTCAGAATATAATTCCTTGAACGGCCAAGCACCACGTGCTCGTGCGAGTTAAGTTATATTTTTATTCATTTTAATCGTTTCATTGAATGAGACACTTTAGTATTGCAAACGATCCAAAAAACTTTGTCTCAAATTTATTGTTTAAAAAAATATCCCATTTCCTATTTATTTCATTTCGTATAATCACGTGCTCAAAATGACATTTTTCTAGGTTTTATCTGCTGTAGTAATAAACTTTTTTTTAAATCAGAGCTTTTGTAAATGCAATGGTAACGCGTTATTAAAATCTGATTTTTTGAGATGCTCATGCAGATTATAAAATTTCAATTCATTGTCCAAGCATTAAAATTTCAATTCATTGCCCACGCATTATTGTTGACGCCAAAAACCTCATCCCCAAAACAACAAGTCCTGACATGATTTTTTAAAAACTATGATCTTTAAACATGTTTTTCTCAAAGGATTTTTTAAAAAATTGACACAGAACTGCACATATAGTCACAAAATCTTAAATCAAATTTGATATATTTTAGTCACTGCTTTTTAAAGCTAACGCATTTGCTTGTTTAAGAAAGTACAGATCGACGGACGGTCAATTTCTAGTTGGATTTGGCTCAAACTCTGACATGTGTCTACGCAACAAATGTTAAATCTATGTACCGAATCTCATTTATCTAGCTCTCTTCATTTTGTAGTAAATGTATTTACTTATATCCGAACAGCCTAACAGATCAACTTTTTTTTGAAGAGATTTTACTTTAAATTTTACAGAAATATACAAATTTGGCTTTAAGACCGTACATCAAAATTCATCCGTTAAATTCAAAGTATTTTGGTTATATATTTACAACAGACAGATGGACGGACATTTTCAAAAAATGTGTTTTTTGAGTTAAAGGAAATCTAAGATTTACCAAAATCTGGAGTCTGAATTTTGACGATATTCAATACCTACTTCTTACAAAAGAAAATAATAATTTGGATTTGTAACACCACCAGTTAATTCAACATTTTATAAAAATGGATCTTTTAAAACGTTTCAGAAAAAAAAATAATTTATACAGATAGAGTGGGGAAAAAAACGTAGCTTATTTATTTATAGAATAAGATCAATAAATAATTATTTCTTTGTATCACAATCTATTTTCGAATATCTTTGAAACTCCAGAATTTATATCTAAGAAACATTGTATTAAATTCATCTTTTCCGAAATGGAAAGATATAAAAAATAAAGAAATTCATTTTCTTTTGAAAGAGAATTCTTTAAATATAAAATTCAAAAGACGAAGAATTCGAATTTACCGTTTCCGTAATTGTTATTTTTCTACATGCTATTTACTTCGAGCTTGGAAATGATTAGTAGTACAGATGAAACTAAAAAGTAAACGTGAAATCCTTTTTTTGTGATCATAATGATTTTTTCTTTCTTAAATTATATTTTCGGTATGGAATTTGTTTCTAAACATCATTTATTTCTTGTAAGAGCTGTTTTTATGCTTTGAGAAAATAACCTTTAATGAAAATTTTCTTTTGGATACGAAATTGAAAGGTTGTTGAAACATGAAAATTAAATGCGTCTTAAAGACTTCAGAAACAGTAAATGAATTTTTGCGTTTTAAAAACAGATAATATTTTTGTTATATTTTTTCAGCTTGAGGCATATACGTAGGCAATTCTTTCCTTTATTATATCGTTTTATTTTTACTTAAAAAAATGGTTTTATAATCCTGCCTCGCTTTGAGTAGATATGAATGCATTTCTTATTCGTTATAATTAATTTTATTATTAATAAAATATAGCCGTCTTTTGTAACCAGTTGAAATATTATATACGTATGTAATATTAAAAACATGATTTTTGTTTCTGGGTTTTGCTAATTAAATCACCTAACTGTTTAAAGTTGTTTATAAGTACCCTTCGGTTTTATTATCATGGCAGAACAAAATATTGTTGTAGGAATGAGTTTTGTGGCGTCAACAAAAATATGTAGGCGAAAAATTAAAAAAATCATAGGCGAAAAATTGAAATTTTATTATCTGCACGAGCGTCTCAAAATAGCAGTTTTTAATAACGTCTTGCCATTGCATTTACAAAAGCTCTGATTTAAAAAAAAATAAGTTAATGACTACAGAAAAACCCCCCAAGAAAAATGTCATTTTGGGCGCGTGATTATATGAAATAAAATAATTAGGAAATGTGATATTTTTTAAAACAATAAATGCGAGACAAAGTTGTTTTTTATCGTTTGCAATACTAAAGTGACGAATTCAATGAAACAATTAAAATGAACAAAAATATAATTTAACTCGCTCGAGCACGTGGTGCTTGGCCGTTCAAGAAATGATGTTTTGACATGATACATTGAAGTATGCATAGCAGATTTCATTTTAATCTTTTGTGGTATTTTTTTCCTCTCTTATTACAGTATGCAGTTGTTTTTATTCGTTCACTTTTAACCGTCAAAACTCTGATAATTGTTTATATTTTTCAGAATTTTATTGTTTTTCACAATTTTTTTATATATGTTATATTTTAAAATTCATTTTAGTGTGATAGATTTTAAGCGTTCTTAAATTTACTATCCCTGCTCTATTATTTGATATTTTTTATATTATATATATATATATATATATATATATATATATATATATATATATATTTACTATTCTTGCTTTTTTGCGGGAAATGTTTTTTTCCGGGAGAGTTCATTAACGCTCTAAAATCAAAAATATTCAGTTCTCATTCCTTGATATTAACCTAAGGTGTTCCTAAATTGTACAAACTGAATCCCCGGAATTACTGGTAACGTAAAATTCCAATCGAATATTTTACATTCACTTTCAATCAAAAACTTTGCACCCAACTGCAATCGAATAATGTGCATACACGCTATTTCAATAAAAAACTGCACACTGTTTCAACAAAATACTTGCACGTTGTTTCATTAAAACGCTTTGCATGCTACTTCAAATAAAATACTCTGCATGCATGTCACTTCTATAAAATATTTTGCAAACTATTTCAATAGAGTACTTTGCTTTCACGTCATTTCAATAGAATACTTTGCATTCCCGTTATTTCAATAGAATACTTTGCATTCACGTCATTTCAATAGAATACTTTGCATTCACGCCACTTCATTAAAATTCTTTGCATGCCACTCTTATAAAATACTCTGCATTCACACCACTTCTTAAATATGCTTTGAATGCCACTCCTATAAAATACTCTGCATGCATATCACTCCTTTAAAAAACTGCATTCACGTCATTTCAATAGAATATTTTGCATTCACGTCACTTCATTAAAATGCTTTGCATGCCACTCCT
>JAOUZG010040464.1:3444673-3461894 GCA_026289955.1 Argiope argentata
GACTTTTGGACCGAGAGAGAGAGCATCATCATTATCATCATCCGACCGACAGTGAATACAAATGAAACAGATTTTCGTCGCATTGCGGGAAAGGGAAAAAGTAAAAATAATTACTTTTCTGACATTGTAATTAAAATGTCCAGATAAATTATTAAAAATTTTCGCCCAACGTAAATGAAACTACGGATCAACGATTAATTGTCATTTTACCCAGCAAACGACAATTAATTTTCCTGGAAAAGTCGTTAGAAAACTTCTCTTTCCTCGCGACCAATTTTGAAAGTAATTAAAATGCCTTCAGTAATCATCTTTGTACGCGCCACTGTGTTATTGCCCCTAATAACAGTTCTTACTTCTTATTGGCATTTATCCGAAACAAAACGCTCGTTTTCTTAAATGCAAGTATGTAATTAAACAAATCATTAGCGAACGAAAAATGGCAACTTTAAAAGATTTTCCATTCGAAATTATTGGAGTGGAGATTTTCCATTTTTATTTCTTTTTATTTTTCTTCATCGGGAAATTCTTTATGTTCAATTCTTTTACAACTTCTTTTTCGAATTTAGTTTTGTCGAATTGAAAGTATGGCTCTGATGTAATTATTTTCTCTCTAATAACAATTTTAAAAGAACATTTTTTTTATTTATTTGTTTATTTAATTCTTTCTTTTACTCGTTTCTTGTTCCATTTTCTGTTCCGAGATGGAATTTCGTAAAATAATCAACTATTCATTTTGATTTATTTCGAGGGTAGCTTTCAAAAAGGTAATTTTTGTTTGTTTCTTTTTATTTATGGATTCTCGTTTGGTGCTTGTTACTCAATTCCAATAACTCGATACGTCGTTAGATACATAAAGAGAATATATCTTTTATGTCTTTTTTTTAATCCATAAATTAAAAATAACTCATCACAGTGGAATATTTTTAAGTAGCAAAAGTTTGGGAAATTTTTATATTCAGAAGAAAAGGTTTTATATTCAGAAGAGAGAATTAATTTATACCAAAATATCTTTAATGAATGAAACTTTATTTTATTTATTTATTTATTTTTTGTTCGACGAAGAGAAAATTCTTTTAATCTTTATTCTCGCAGACGATATTTAATAACAGCTTTCTTTTTCTTTTATTAAAATTAATCTGAAAAATTATGTTCAAAGAAAACAGTATACGTAAAAGAAATAACTCATTTGGAAATATGATTACTAGTCAAAAACAAATGCTTTGGTTTCCTCAGATTCTGTTATTAGCTTCCAAGCGGTAACAATACATCTCATTATAAAATAAATTTTATCTGAATGAATATTACAAAAAAGTTAATTATTTTTCAGCTCATTTTAAAACCAATTTTGTTTATTTTCGCGACTGTCTTAACTTATTATGTTGAAGTTTATTATCTGTTCTAAACTTCAAAACTTTGTAGTTTTGTTTTTACGCTTTCATAAATAAATTAAATCATATTTATGAGCGACAAAAGCAACACAGATAAATTTATAATAAAAGTTCAAATAAGAATATTTAAAGAAATTATCTTATAAATGTATTAATTAACAAGATTAAAAACATAGCATGCTATATATTTATTAGATAATTCAGCACTTCGTTAATTTAATAAAAAAAGTTTAGTACCAAATGTTTCTACCCCTCAATATTCCCAAGAAATAATATTGTTCATTTTTGAGCTTGAGTTCCTAAAATGAGAGAAGATAATCGAAAATGCATTTTCGTTTCAGAGATGTGGATTTTATTTATACATTCAATTCTGATGACAGTATAATATTTCTGATTTCATTTATTATTATCCTTTTTTCGATTCCTACTATTAGTTCACACTCTCCCTATATATATATATATATATATATATATATATATATATATATATATATATATATATATAGGGAGAGTTCATTTCTCCCATCGCTAAGTATGTAACGAATTCAGTTTGTCCCCCTCCTCCACGCTAACCAGGTTAGGCTTAACAGGTTTTTGACCGATTATTTCAAATGATTCTGTTTATTTTCTTAGTATCTGGTGCATTAAAAACCAAGCATTGTTAATTAATCAATTTTTCTTATTCATTTTGAAGTATTTTTGAACAGAATAAAGGAAATTAAAAAATTCTAATATATAATGCGTTACCAAAATTCACGCATTTGCGTTGCTCCAATTGACGTTGAAAATTCACGCATGCGCAGTGTGTTCTGATTTATTTTCAATAGATACGGACGATTTTTTTTTTAGCAAGACAGTTTTTTGATAAAACTATTTTTATTAATTATAATTATTTAATAAAAAGTAATCAAAATAATGTTTTATTTGTTGATCTAAGTGGGAATCGACTTAATTTTTTTTATATTACTAGTTTACTTTTTAAGTTACTGTATTCACAATTACACCCTGTTATAGAAAATGAGGCATAGTCGATTGTTTGATGGATTTAACTCTAAATTAGTTAACCTTGTCTCAAACATTTTAATTTTTAACTATAAACTAAACTAAAATTTATCTATCTAGTATACTGTAATTGAGTTTTTGTAAGAGTAAAAAATAAAGAACAAAAAACAGGAAATGTAAATCGAAATTACTCTGTTAGAGTAAACAAAGGTGCTAGACATTCCTCCCCCACCCCCTACACTAAACATCATAAATCTCTAACCAGTATATGCAAGCTATAGAGAAAAAAATTAAAACAGGGAACAATCCCTAGCTGAACGAAAATAAAAATTTGAAAATGCCAAATTTTGTAGATAAAAACTATTACTAAAAATTCGGGTAATCTCCGTTTGGTAAACATCATAATCTAAATCTGTTAACAGACATTTAGAAGACGATTCCTTTTCAGATATTTTATAACAGCTGCTATTTTTATTTCAATTAAAATATTATTAAAAAGTAAAAGCAAACGATTTTTTTCCTTGATTAACATATTTTGATTAATGTTATTCCGTTTATTTTTTTTGTATAATAGCTGATGATCAAATATTAACTTTTTGGAATCTGGCAGTGGTTTGTAATATACAACGTGGTGAAAAGAATAAAACAGCCAATGGAACTCTAAAATGCTGGGAGTATTATTTTAGTTTTAAGAATTTAAAATGCTCCAACTATATACTATAGTTGGAAACTTAAGAAAACGAGTAGTTTTCTAGAAAGCATGCAAAAATCTCCATATTTGCTAATAATAATGAAATAAGTGTCGACTCATTACAATTCAAACTTCTTTGCCCAGGGATACCAAATTTGTTATTTACGTTTGAAAAAAAGGAATATATGTTCTTTTTTTTAAATTTTAATTTAAAAAAATAAGCGAGATTTTTTAAGCTTTTTATCGGGAAAACTACCAAACATATAATTAGACAAAAATGTTTCTCACACCATTTAAAAAAATTATTTTCATGATGATATTAATTTGCTAATTTTTACTTTCTCGTATGTATAACAAAAGGCAATCGCCAAAAAATTATAATTTGATATTTTGATGAATCTCGACGTTTCATATTTTCCTGAGTTCGAAAAACGCATTTTTGGAAACTCTCCGTTCATCTGTCTGTCTGCGACAAAGATAACAGAAAAACGATTTGAGCAAGAAGAATGAAATTTGTAGATTTTTATCAAATTTTGAACAAAACCCTCTCAGATGAAGCAGTCTAAATATAAATATGAAATATATGTATAAATATGAAATATGTGAACATAACTATAACTGGAGATAACGAAATGGATAAAATCAGAAGGTTCAGATCCCGTCCGGGTCACCAATGTAGCGATTGAAGGTCGAGGTACGAACCTGCGACGATTGGGCCTGTAGTCGAGTAATATACCAATCAAGCAAAAGGGACCTTTAATCTCGAAGGATATTATCTGGCTTATAAGGCTAACGCTACACACATTTCCTCCTACAATGTTGACACCTCAAGTACTTTGATATGCTTTAACTGCAACCTTTTCGCTCCTATGGGATAACAGGCTTTATCGCTATATCCCTCAATGCTTATATTCAACTTCAAATGTCGACACCTATCAAATTCTGTCATATTTAACAACTGGTTGATTATCTATTTGTTAGTACTTTCAGAAACGTGTAAATGCGGTAATTCAAAAACGTAGTGGTTTAAATATATCAAATTTGAAATGACATTTCGGGACTACAGTGTAATTTGTTTAATAATTAGGTACTTTTCCGTTAGCCGAGCGCAAGCGAAAAATTCCCAAATAATGTAGAATTCTGCCAAATTTCTTTTGAGATTTTTCGCTTGCAACCGGCTAACGGAAAAGTACATAATTATTAACTGCATACCAGAATGTAAGTACTATTAACCGCATGAAAGAGATTAATCGCCAAAAATGACTTGATAGGTTTAGTAAAAATGCTATATTCTCGCCAAAGATAATATCTCTTAACTATTATTCCTTAATGCCATGGAAGGCGCTCTCTTATATAAACCTTTATTAGAAATTATACTAGGAAGGTTTTTTTTCTTAAGTTTGTCAATTTAATGCATAATTTTTTACATAATTTCAATAATGTATTTCATCATTGCCTTGAAATTCAAACTATGATCAGTGCTTCATCAAATATTTGATCATATTTAATCGCATGATTTTCTCTCATCATTGAAAACTAACTAAGAAATATATCTTTTTATTACCTGCATAATTTACATAAACAGTAAAAAAATGAAGTTACAATGGCCATTTTTCCGTCAGCAGGGCGAAATCGAAAAATCGTCAATTAATGTAGAATTCCGCAAAATTTCTTACAGCGCGAAAAATCGCTAAACAATGTAGAATTCTACCAAATTTCTTTGGCGATTTTCGCTTGAGCCCAGCTGATGGAAAAGTAGTTTTACAATACTTTGAAAAACAATATATAATTATAAGTTACATTATCTATAATTATATTCCTAATCGCACTATGCTACAATGGAACTTGACTTCATTATATAGATATAATAATCAAATACATCGTTACAATAATAATACATATTCGTAATAATAATATACATAATAACTAGAATATATATAAAGCAAATAAAATAACAAGGTTTAATTGTTTATCATAATTTGATGCTTAAAAATATTTTTTAAATGTTAAGAAAATCATAAACATTTAATTTAGAATAAGAGTTATAAATAAAATAAAACATTACCAACTTTAGGCGCGAAGCATGCAGTTACAAAAAGCATTTAAAGGTTATTAGAGGTAAGTTCTGGCTGGTTGGTTTTCTATCTGAAATACCAAAGACGAGATGGTGAAAAGTTTGAAACCGAAAGCGGAAATAATAGGGTTGTTGCAATTATGCTGAACTAGGCCCATTTTTTTAAACGTCAATTGTTTATAATATTTTCCAATCACGTGAAATTATTGAGTGAATTGTAGCTAAATCAAGCAAATTCGAATTCAAGGTCGTTTACTAATTTATCAAAATGAACTATTCCGATATCACACAGTTCCATTACACTATCTAAATTTTAAAAGCTAAGCTACAAAAAGCAGTTATAGTTAATATCTTTTTATACGCTCAATAACCGACTTGAAATGTCTTGAATACTGCTAATAATAATTAATAATGAAAAAAAAATCACTTAAACCAAAACAAAATATCTATAAATCTATGAACGGAATAAAATATTTATTTAATAAAACGAAGACAATACAGAATGTAATATAATTTAAAGAAAAATGCGTCTTAAAGAAAAATAATGTATTATGAGAATAAAAATCTTTAAAACGTTTTTTTTCTCTTACAGTTAAAAAAAACCTCATTTCCTTATCACACAATTTCAGTTCCTGGCTTAATTAATTAGCTATTTCGCTAAAGGTGTTTAAAAAAAGTACCCACTCGAAGAATATCTTTCAAAAACATACACAAAAAAATTGACAACTAAGAAAAACAAAATGCTGAAATATGATATTTAGAAACAAAAAGGTGTTAAAAACTGTAATCAAATCTGGCATCATAAGTCACGTTGATTGTAACTGCTTTCCCCAGGGCGCGCCCTTAGAACTGTCATTACGTGCATAATGACAGCTGAGGGGGAAAGGCCCGACTTGAAAAAAAATTATAAAAAAATAAACTGATCTGTGGCTAGACGCAGATAATTCCCTCTTGTATCAAAAATCGGAATAAAAAGAACGAAAGGAAAAGAAAAAAAAAACGCGGGAAATAAAATGTTGTGCGAAAAATAAATCATAAAAGAATATTCTTAATTTTTTTTTCTTCTGTGGAATGAAATCTTATCTGTCAAAATATATTACTTCCAACTCCCAGATGATTAGTGGTTATTTGAAGCTGTTATATTCGAAGATTCTTTACACTTTCATCATTTATTTAAATGATTTCCATCACTGTCATTCTTTTTTTTTACATAATTTTTATTCTTTTTCCCTCCAGTATTTTTTTAAGCTATACTTATATAGTTCTAATTTTTTCCCACTGATTTAAATAAAATATTAAATAAAGAAGATAAACACCACTTCGTGAAGAATAAATAAAATGGCGCTTTTGAATGCGAAAAATGGAAAAAAAATCGTTTGCTATTTCAACTTGGAATTATTTTTTTCCCTGTCTGTTGTCGAATTTTATTTATTTTATTGTTTGCATTTATTTTCCCCGATGTGTGCTTTTCATTCGCTCAAGATAGTATGTTTTTAATACATTTCGAATTGAATGAAATACAAATATGGTTCGATAATACAGGGGCAAACGATATATTCAGAACAGGGTAACTGAACTGAAAAAAAAATGTTCTATTTTGTTCGTATTTTTGTTCCATCGCCGCAAGCGTATGTGGAAAATTGAGGCAACAGAATAGAAACATTCAAGGTTTAGATAACATCGTAACGTGAACTATGCAAAAGTAATGATATGGTTTGCTCATCTTCCAATTCTTATTATCATAACAAAACAGAAATTCCATTTCAATAGATTTTTCCCCCTAATATTATTATCATCCTATTCTATTTTATGTTTTATTCGCTTTCATACATATTTTTGCTTCACTTTAGAAATGGAATCTAAAGCGAAAAAAATGTGTCGAAGTTGTTGAACGAATTCAATTTGAAAAGAAATCTGTAGAATGTGGAGAATCTATAAATGGAAACAAAAAAGCTTGAAAACGATTTTGAGCAATCTTTTTGAAGAATGATTTTTAAAAATATCCTTTTTTAATAATATATTTACAAATATATTTATTAGTTTCTAGCCAATTCATATATGAGTTCTATTTCTTTAAATATTTCTAGAAATGCTAAATGCTACCTGGTTTGAATTAATTTTTTAAGTATACGATTTCAAATGGCTCAACAACAAAAAAATACCTTAAAGCTTTAAAATGAAATATAAAACCATGTTATTTAAATAGCTTTACATTTTATTTATTCTGTTTATTAGTTGCATGAATCTTTCTAATGGAGTTTAGTTGCTTTATAATTGAATTAAGCGTATTAATATGCGGATAATCTATTTCCAAAATGCAGATTGATTTTTTTAAAAAAATTTTTGTAATCTGTTTTTAAATTATTACTTTTCTTTCTATTAATATGTGGGTACTAAAAATTATATATTAACATTTGGGTACATAAATTGAGCAGATTAAAGAAATATTATTTTTTCTTGGTTTTGAACAACGGAAGAAAAGTCAAACAATTAAAAACTTGAAGAAAAATGAAATCGTTTTGAGCTTTCTTAAAAAAAGAAATACACTGTTAAAAATTAGGAAACATACTTTTTTAATTTAAAAAAAATCAGAAAATATTTTCATTGCTATTAAAATGGGATCAATAAAATGAAACTTTCAAAAAATTTTAAACGATATTCAAATTATTTCCATGTAAATATATTTTAGGAAGTTATCTCAGAAAATGACAAAGTATCACTTAATAATTTATTAAAATTCTAATTAATATTTTTTTAAAAATTGCAACAGCTGTTCATTTTTACTCCAAAGTACACCTGTGTCATTGTTATCATATGAATATTTAAATTTATTATTGGAAAAAATACTATGTATTCAATAAAGATTTGTGATAATGCATATTTACTGAAATTCTGAGCAATAATCTTAAAAAGAGCACGGTATGAGTTTCATTACAATTCGATGAATTTGTTACGCATCAATTTTCAAAGTTACTTGTGAGTTCGGATTGCAAGACTACAGCCAGAAATTTGTAAGCATCCATACTATGTATTGTTCGAATATTAACCAATCCATTAATAATAGTTTGGCTAGTAAACAAACTGCGTGAAGAAAATATTCGCGAAATACTTTAGTCTGCTAACGCCTGTTTAAAAACTAACAACTCATTTGATACACAACACAACTTTTATTTTGATCTAGTTCACCTACCATACTACCTTGAAAATAATACAGGTTATGCAGAGGAAAGACATTAATATTAACCCATTCGCTACCAACCACAAATATGCTCGTGGTTTGCAGGGTGTTTCCCATTGTCAGCACGAATATACTCGTGATACTTTCAATAAATTATACGTACAACTTTTCAAACTTGCTAACTTTTTATGGCCACAAACATAAATATACAAGTGTAAAAACTTGAAGTAAAGCTACAAATAAATTGTTTTTACAAAAATTCCACTTTATTTAACAAGTATGATATGGTATTTTAATTATTTAAATAGAATAGAATAGAATCTAAGTAATGGTCAGCATTGAATAACCAGACTTTATAAATTAACAGAAAATTGTATCCCATTTTTTAGTATTTTTATACTTCATCTATTTGTGTGATTCATTGTTATTTGCTTAAATTTTCTCAAATGAGAAAAAGGATATCGAGTCCTGTTACATTCCAATTGCCAAACACGAATAAACTCGTGTTTGATTTTTATACATGTAAATGATTATTTATGATAAAATATGTGTATTTATTTTGAAATAATAAAACTTAGATAAACAATAAAACTCAAAACAGAAATGGCAATGGGAATAACCTCATACAATTTAGGCTTGGCAGCGAATGGGTTAAATAGTTATTTCTTCTAAGATAGTATTAAGGGTGAATACGTGTGCTTTGGTTCTTTTGACTAACGCCACCAAATTTGGCGCATATATACCTTGCAGGGTGGAGTAAACACTTCGGAACTTTTTAAATTTTAATTAAAATTTTATTTAATTTAAAAAAAAATTGAATTTTGATAGTTTTTAGCAATGAAATTTATAAATATTACTGCTCAAAATCGATTTCAACTCCGTATTAAAACTTAAAAAATGCCATTTTTATTGATATCAATGTAATAGATATGAAAATTTCTTCCTGCATCAGAACATTCTCAAAACGCAGATCATTAATTAAAAAGTGGCACAGCATAACAGCATAAGCATAAAACAACTAGAGAGCTCGCTGCGCTCTCAACACTTCAAAAAGAAAATTTACTAGATTCGCTTTAGTTCCCTTGCTTATTTATAAAGGTTTTTGTAAGAGAGTAAATAAGTTTCTAGAAAAATCTATGAATTTCATGTACTAACAAAGATATCGCCATAATTAATATATATTCCAAACCTTAATTAATTTTTTTGAAATAGTTGGTCAGTTTCCAAATTTAACACTGAGATGCCAAACGACCGTGAAATCCAGATAATATTGACCTGACACCCATTCATTAAAAATATCCTTAAAAATCTCTTCTAGACAAGAATACTAACTTCGCAGTGAAGCAAGATTAAAGATCCGTAAGATTATGACATATAAATAATAAGTCGTTAAAGGTAGCTTGTCTGGAATAAAATAATTCTGCAAAATTAATAATTTATTTGGGAAAATGGAGCTCCAGAGCAATTTAAATTATTTTTTTAAGGATTCAAAAACTTATGAATAGTTTATTACCTATTGGCAAGTTGAATTAATACCAAAACATTGCCTGTAACCAAATAATGGTTGTTAATCGCCATTATTGCATCATGCACTGCAAACAGTTATAGGTTTTGAATTTACAAAACAAGATTTTGAATTTATGGTCTAAAAATTTTACTTTTGAATTATTAAATGTTAGAATTTCGTTACATTTGCATGTTTTAAAAAATGCCGATAGAAATGTTATTAACTTTAAAGAATATGAATAGTTACAAAAAAGGTTTTTGAAAATATTGTAAAATGAATATCATATATTGCATAAAATATATTGAAAAAATTATGAAACCAAAAGATATATTAAACATCATTTTTTTGCTAGAAAGAGTTATGTAGAAAAAACTTCAAATATAGAGGTTTATCAAACGATTTTTTTAAATCATACGAATTCTTAAAAAATATATTACCAAGTTCCCGAATTTAAAAAAAAGCTAAATTTCTATCCATTCTTTAAATATTAGGATTTAAATTATAAATAAAAAATCAAAATGAAATCTGCTATGCATATTTCAATGTATCATGTCAGAATATAATTTCTTGAACAGCCAAGCACCACGTGCTCGCGCAAGTTAAATTGTATTTTTATTCATTTTAATCGTTTCAATAAGTAAATCAATTTAGTACTGCAAACGATCCAAAAAAACTTTGTCTCGCATTTATTGTTTTAAAAAATATCACATTTCCTATTTACTTCATTTCGTATAATCACGTGCTCAAAATGACATTTTTCTAAGTTTTATTTGCTGTAGTCATTAACTTATTTTTTTAAATCAGAGTTTCTGTAAATGCAATGGCATCATGTTATTAAAAGCTGATTTTTTGAGTCGTTCGTGCAGATAATAAAATTTCAATTCATTGCCCACGCATTTTTGTTGATGCCGAAAATCTCAAGTTCTGACATAATAAAAACAATAAAGCAAACACAGATCATTTTAAAATAATTAGATTGCTTATTTTCTTATTCAGGAGGTACATAATACATTTTTAAATTATTGTACCAAATGTGAACAAAAAATATGCTTTAGATTTTGATTTATTAGCCATTTCAGAAAAAAGATTCTACGAAACTTTAGAATTTGGGAAAAATATTTAAAGATATAAAAAATAATATTCTAATCAATGTAACTTTCCAAAGAAAATTGGTAAACAAAACACAAAATGAAAAAAAACACAATTCAAATATTTCGGAATAAAATTCAGTTTGTTTTATAAAGACTACTGAGAAATTAAGAATATTGAAAACAACGAAAGCTTTGTCCGCAAAACTTTCTCGCACACTCTCTACTAAAGATGTTATCCCAAAGAACGTCACAAGTAATAGTCAAAGTAGAGTAATTAACATTTATTAAATTTTGGCGTAAATTTTATCATTTTTACTTAATCTGTCATGCGATTCCTTGGCGAGTTTTTCGGCTTATAATCCCAGCCATAAGAATAAAAGTACCGAAAAATTGACTTTCAGGTTCAAACACTTTTTCCCCAGATCAAAACATACACGCTGTGACGGCTTAAGAAAAGCGACGGAGAAGATTATAACGAACGAAGTTCCCACGGGAAAATAACCCTTTGTAATTGGTGAAGTAACCGATAGCGGGGAAATTTATAAAATGCAAAGAATGCAGACATCTAGTATTCAAAACTAAGTACCGCTGTCAAACTAAATCCAGATGTGTCTGAGCCACTTGTGAGGTTTCCAATGAACTGGACATGTGTGTTGGAACAAACATCGAGGGAAAGAACCAGATCTGTCCCTGTCAATAGATAAGAGACGCCCACCTTTCAAGCCGGCACGATGGGGACCAGCAGCAGATGGCATTTCTTTCTTTTTTAGAAGAATGCCGCAGGCAAGAAGGCGACAACACATCTCTTTGCTAAACGCTGTTTTTCTCCTCTCTTGTGATTGGAAGGATAACTTAAGTTAGATGATCCAATGAAAGTTGGGAACTATCCTGATTGGTCGTTTTCCACCGAAGACCGGCCTATGAGACCCAAATAAAAAGGGGGCGAATGAGATGAGTAAGGAAGCCGACTGACGAAGCGAGAGCTAGTGATTGGAGCTAGAATTTAGCTTGGAATTCTGTGTAAAATTCTCAGGAGAGAATTTGGTGCAACGTAGGCAGCCGCGTCCTGTAGCTGAACTCACGTGAAGTTCATCGGAACTTTTAGACCACTCGGCGTCCCGTCTGAGGTGTGAAAGCTCATCCGAGCTTTGGGAGACCTCCAATTAGTTGAACAGCTGTCTCCTGAGTTGCTCTTCCAGCCAGTTCATCACCTTACGCTCTACAAAACCCTGCAGGTTAATCGACAAGCAGAGAATCCCGAACCTCGGGCCAGATCTTGCGGGAGTTTCACGATCTCCGTCTTATCTCTTCACCTCAGAGATACTCCTTTACTTATCTGAAGCACAACACCTTTCCCAAGTGGAACTATGAATTGAATTACTTATGTGTTTGAAAATACTTTATCAAGAAGATGTATCTGTGTGAAATATATGTGTATTATAGCTGGAAAAAAATAGAATTTTTATTTCTCCAAGACCAGAGTTTGTTTTCGACCCAACTCACCAGTAGCCCCGGCCCAAAACGTTACAATACTAAACACATACGTGACGCAAACTACACTTATAGTAAAAAAAACATACATACCAAATTTGATATATTTAAATCATTGCATTTTTTAATCATTGTGTTTACATACATCTGAAAGTACAGACCGACAGAAAGTCAATCTCTCTTTGGATAAGACACAAAATTTCACAGCCGTCAACACTAGAGATGTTAGAAATGTACACCAAATTTTAACGATCTAGCTTTTTTCGTTTTGTAGCAACCGTGTTAACTTATATTCGAACAATTGAACACACTGGTTTTAAAATAAAAAATGCATTTGTAGTCCCAAAATCCCATATCAAGTTTGAAAAGAAATAAATACATTTGTGGGAGATGCTAAAAAAAAGATTCGAATCTGTAATTAATTGTGACTGACAGATCTCATAACAAAAATCATCAGCTTGAAAAAATATCATGTTTATGAATTCGCTAAGCAATAATAAATTCTTTTCGAATAACATCTGCTCCATTTTCCCGCTTATTTATCGTAGTATTTCGATCTGTTCAAATTATTCATGAATTCGTAAATTAAACTATATCCACTACACATTTTTCATGAAATAATGAATTAGCTATGCCATGGATGAAATATCTAAGACAACCATCGCGTTTTTGTGTATGTCTTTATTTAACTAAATGTATCACGAAAAATATGAAAAACGATGATTTTTTTAAAAAAATTAGCTATAATTATGAATTTTTTTGCAATTTATCACTGCGAATTAAATTATTTATTTAATATGATTGATTATAAGGAAAAAAGGAATTTTAAATGATTTTAATATTTAAAAAAATTACAAGACTTATCAAGTGAAATAAAGAACAAAATTCATAAAAAATAACAAATTTCATAAATAAATAATACGTAAAATGATTATATATAAATAATTAATTAAGCTTTGATTTATTTAGTATTTGTTTTAATTCAGAATAGTTAGCTATTAAATAAATTGAGGCAGTTTTAAACAATATGTCATTTATAAATAAATAATTGAGCTTTACTTTTTTAATGGCGAGTTTAATAACTCAGAGTATGCATATAATTTTAATAATATTTAAAACATTAAATATTATTAAAGTTTAAGAAATTATTAAATATGTGTCATCAAAATTTTAAATCAAATAGAAATTAAATATATTATTAAAATTAAGAGTTAATTAGAAATTATAAACTTAACTGTTTGCCCGTACGCCGTACGTGCATCGATTTATCGAATTTTGATAGTTGTAAACAAAAAATAAGCCATTCATAACAGTTGTAATTCAATAGTAAAATGACTTCGAATACGTAGATAAGTCAAGTATTCCATGGATTTCCATTTGAACCAAATTAAAAATATATTCCCAAAATAGAAGGTGTCATCTTATTAGATAGTAAGGAAAATAAACCAATTAAGGGGTTAAATGCTATTAAAATTTAGAAGGACCGGGATAGCCTGGTTGGTAGAGCGTTTTCTTCGTATTCTTTGGGCAGCAGCCGAAGACTCTCCGTGTGTGTGGTGGCTGGTGTAAGTTAAAACTCTCGTGGTCACAAAATCATCCATCCTGTAACACCATTGAGGGTACTGGACCAGAGGTGATCGTTCTCTGTTTCAGATCTAAATTACGATCTATGGATGAATGAGTGAAATGCAGGAATGAAGTCCATCCCATAAAAAGGGTTTGTGACGTGTGTGAGCTAGAAGTCAGACTACTGCCCTCGGGTACTCAGGAGTCCATACCCTCAGAAGCTACTGCACCCCTTTTTCCGTTGTAAATCGGGACAAGTGAAAAACAATTAAAATTTAGAAAATTATTAAATATTCTAATATTTTATAACTAAAAATTATTATAATATTTTTTTTTAGTTAGAAACTAAGTTAATATTTTTTTTAATCGGGATTCTTATGGTTATCTATAAATCAATGGTTCTATATAGCTGTTTTCTTGGGAAACAACTAGTGATTGTTCTATCATTAGTTATTCAAATACAAATGTACTTCTGGTCTAAAAATATACAAAACAGCGGAAGTGGTCTTCCTAAAACTTTCTTGCGTACTCTCTAATATAATTGTCATGTCAATGTACGCCTTACGTGGCATTGTCGCACAGTAGTTGTTAAATATTTTTTGGCGTGAATTTAGCATTTTTATTGAATATATCATGTCACTATTGGCGAGTTTTTTGGTGATTGATCACCTGCATGCAACTTATAGATACGGAAATCGAATTTGTGCTGAGGATGTATTTTTTTGCAACTGATTGAAATGAAAATTTGACATAAAAAGTATTGGCATTCGCAACATCTCGTACTAAATTTGCTTCATTGAAGTCACAGACTTTTTCGATTTATCGCATTTACATGGTTTTGAAAGTACTGACCAATCGACGGTTAACTCGTAATTAGATTGGGTTCAAAATATGTAAGAGATCCACTCTGTAGTTTTAAATGTTAAACCATATTAAATTATATGCGGGCAGGCGAAATTTTTCTGAAAACATTTTACACAAAATTCGATAAAAATATGGAAATTTGGTGTAAAAACAAAGATACCAAATTTCACTCACCTAGTTCACAGCAAATCTTTGTATCCAAAAATTTGTTTTTTTGAACATAGGGAGGGTGGAGATTCGTCGAAATATCGAATTCGATTTTTTTTGTCGATTATTATATTTCTCAATACTAAGCGTAGGAGAAAGTAAAAAGAAATGATATTTTTCCGTTAGCTGGGTTGGCAGCAAAAAATCGCCAAATAATGTAGAATGCCCCCAAATTTCTTACCACGATTTTAAAGCAGAAAATCGACAAATAATGTAAAATTCCACCAAATTTCTTACCGTGATTTTAAAGGGTAAAATCACCAAATAATGCTGAATTCCACCAAATTTTTTACTGCTATTTTAAAGCAGAAGATCGCTAAATAATGCAAAATTCCGCCAAATTTCTTACTGTGATTTTAAAACAGAAGATCGCCAAATAATTCAAAATTCAGTCAGATTTCTTTCTGTGATTTTAAAGCAGAAAATCGCCAAATAATGTAAAATCAAGCAACATTTCTTACCATGATTTTAAATCAGAAAATCGCCAAATAATTTAAAATTCTGCCAAATTTCTTAACACGATTTTAAATCAGAAAATCGCCAAATAATGTGAAATTCCGCCAAATTTCTTACCGCGATTTTAAATTAGAAAATCGCCAAATAATGTAAAATTCTACCAAATTTGTTACCACGATTTTAAAGCAGAAAATCGCCAAATAATGTAGAATTCTGCCAAATTTCTTTGGTGATTTTTTACTGGCTCCTGGCTTAGGGAAAAGTACCGAAGAAAAAAATGTAGGTAAAAAAGGCATCCGAATTTCGGGTCCATGTGCTTAGACCACTGTCGACTTCCACCCCGGCTTTTTCGCATCATTACAAAAATTCCTCTTTTCTTATAATTAAAACCGAACTGTGCTCTACATTTTATTACATTCTCATCATCTGCCGCTTGCTAGTTACTGGAGAATGAAAAGGAAGAATTCAAGAGCCTCATTAGGGATCAGAAAAGCTCCACTAATGAGCTTATTAAGGAGTACTTAGTTAAAATTTTATTTACCATTGAACCAGCTTTTCTTTCCTTTTTTACATTACTTTTTCTCCTTCCTGCCTTAATTTGTTTACTTTTAATGAGATTTATTAATTTTGAGAAAAAAATCTTTTTTTTTTATCTTAATGAGCGAATGATTGGAATCAATCTTTTGTCAATGATCTCATTATCATTGCGGAATTTTGCTTGAGTAAATGGGTTATTCATTAGTTCTTGTAATGATATTTTATCCAAATTCTTGTCACGGAAACTTTTTGAAGATTTTTTTTCCAAAGCAGAGCTTTTCTAAGAGATATTATTAATGCATTAAAAGATGTGCTTGTCTAGATACGATTTTATGTTAGCCTTGATGGTTTATATTGATAGGTTGTGATGTTAGGCTTGTCTAGATAGGTTATCTTCTTAATAATATCTCGGACAACGATTGTAACAAATTAACTAATGATAACTGAAGTAGAAAATATAACGTTCTTAATTCTTGTACTGATATTTTATCCAAATTTTCGTCACGGAAATTTTTTGAAGATTCTTTTTTTAAAGCAAAACTATTCTAAGAGATATTATTAATGCATTAAAAGATGTGCTAGTCTAGATAGGTTTTTATGTAAGTCTTTATGGTTTATCTTGATAGGTTGTGATGTTAGGCTTGTCTAGATAGGTTATCTTCTTAATAATATCTCGGATATGATTGTAACAGATTAACCAATGATACCTGAAGTAGAAAATCTAATATACTCTGCTTTCTTTCATTGCAGAATTCTTTAAAAATTAAAATAAATTATTATTTATAATTCATTTTGTATGTAAATATATAATAACATAAAAAATTGTTTCCTTGCAATGACATCTTTTTAATCCATAATGTTTACTAATACTCAGATCAAAATTAGTCAATAAAATCGTTTTGAAACAGTGATTCAGTTACAGAAAAAAATACCCTTCCATACCCAATTTATAAAAATGAATTTTTGTTTGTTCGTATTTTATGGGCTGCAGGAATATTAATCTGATTACGATAAAACCTTGCCAACTTATAATTTGCACTATCACGATTGTTATAAGCATCATATAATTACAATATCCAATATATAAAAATGAATTCTTGTTTTTCTGTACTTTTGAATCTAGAATATATATATATATATATATATATATATATATATATATATATATA
>JAOUZG010040464.1:3461994-3517999 GCA_026289955.1 Argiope argentata
ATATATATTTGATCCTAAATTATATTTGAATAATAAAGTTAAAAAAAATATTATTTATATTTTTTTATATATCATTCAATTTAATGTATTCATTGTCACCACAAAACAAATATTATTCTTCCTATCATTCCTAATTATTGAAGATAGCTATTTCAAAGGATATTATCAAAATTATTTCTTAGGTAGCACTAGCGAGTTACTGCTACAAAAGTATTACGAAATAATAATAATATTTTATTAATTTTAATGAAAGTGTTTGCAATAATCTCCAAATCAAGTGAAATTCTATGGTTTCTACATCAATTTAAAATAATAAAATTGCAGAACTCGGCTTATTAACTTTTGCTACAATCTGATATTTAAAAAAAAATCTGAAGTTTATGATCTCAAAACAACTTTTAATTCATGATCAGAATTATTCTTAGACCGACAAATCAATTCATTTATGCATGAAAAAAAATCTGTTGTTACTTGACAATAAAAAATGTTTTATGTAATTTCGTCTACTTAATAAAGACCTGAGTGAAATATTTAGGTTCTAAATTTTCCCAGATTTGTTATTCCTACTATGATAGAATTCTAAAGTGTTCTATTTATTGCGATCGTCGTTAAAATTGAAATAGACGATTTAACTTCAATTATTGCAAAATTTTTAAACATGTTTTTTTTTAAAAAAACTGAATTATTCAACATTTAAGTCTTAAGTGCATTATATAAAAATTTACATAAAATTTCTCAAAGAATAATTCAATAAAAATATCTCCGACTCATCATCAAATTGTTTTTTTTTTAAATTTTACTTTCAAATGGATTTAAAAGACATAAATAATCTATTTTATTTTTATTTCGTCTATAAATCAAAATTAATCAATCCATATTTCAAAAAAATATGAAGTGTAAATTCTATACAGCCTTTTTGGTCCTAAAGAATCATGTTCCGCAAAATTATTCTTGACACTCCAACTTTTAAATAAAAATCGAATCTACGACCAAATTTGACAGATTTATGAAACTTTGAATATCCTTTTTTACATATATTATCATATTTATTACTCTATTCAATGTATACTAGAAAATAAAAACAGATTTTCTTTTTTATTTTCATTCATTTAATATTTTTTATTCGCTGTAGACGGAAAAAAAGTCTACAGCGAATAAATTTAAAAATGAATAATAAAATATTTTGAAGACGAAATCAAGTATTATAGAGTTGAGGAAAAATAAGTTTTACAAATAGTATCTGTAAATCTATATAAATTAATGTAAGGAACATAGGGAAATAATTATACAATTTTATTTTAATTTTCTAAAATTAAAATCAACTAATTTAAAAACTGACAAAATAAAATACTTGCATTAAAATCATTTCATCTTTCATCAAAAAAGGAATTGGCATTAAATTATTTTATAAATTCTTTATTACATTATTCTAGATTATTCTAAGAAAGTCTGAAATCTAAGTGTTTTAAATATGCATTGCTGCACTTTGTAAAACTAAATTAATTATAAATCATTTTAATTGGACAATTTAAATTTAAATAACAAAGGCTTTATTTTCCTATCTTAGTATTTAAAGTTGCAATTAAAATAATTTGCTACTAGAGATAAAACTATTTAATAAAAGTGCAATTATATTTCATCGTAAATATAAATTTAAGTAAAAATTAAAATAGTTCTGTGTACTTATAATGAGGATGCATTGTTTTTGAATAATTTTGTAATTTTAATTATTTAATAATGATTCAAGTAATTATATATTTTCAAAAATGTGAATTTGGAAAATATCTTCAAAATGTAAAATTGGAGGGAAATAATCGAAACAATTAAATATTTCTCTCATTAGTTGCAAATGAGCTTTGCTTTTTATAAAAATACAAGAAATAGTACAATTATTAACAGCCAGTGCAACTATTGACGAAATCGTAAAATTTAATAATTTCCGTTATAAAATATTATACAAAAAATGAATAATGAAATGACACAGTTAAAAAAATAAATTAGAAGGTTTGTTACAGTTATCGGATTTATTTTCCCTGGAAAGACTAACCAATATCAATAAAAGTCCACTTGCATATGTTTATATATATATGTGCGTTTCATATCTCCTAAATAACTCTGACGATTTCACCCAAATTTTCATTTAATAAATTAATATATAAAGGAATTATTACTAACCATTTGGATCACAAAAATTTATCAAATATTCAAATAATTAAGAAAAAAAATTTAATGTCTCTTTTTATATTTTGAATTATTCTATAATTATTTTATTAAATATCTCTTTTAATTTCATACTTTTTTGCCAGTTCTTCTATCGATGTTATAAAAATTTAAATGCAGTAGAAGTTGGGGTTTAAAAGCAAGCTTAAATTTATCTCTCAAAAGGATGTATTTGTGAAGAAAATTTACATAACTAATTTACAAATGTTAGTAACTTATGAAGTAAATCAGTGTTTCAATGATTTTTAAAAATCGTCTGGCTCCATAATCCCCTTTTAATTAAATGCAGACGA
Source organism: Argiope argentata (assembly GCA_026289955.1). Classification (NCBI taxonomy): domain Eukaryota; kingdom Metazoa; phylum Arthropoda; class Arachnida; order Araneae; family Araneidae; genus Argiope; species Argiope argentata. The sequence continues at coordinate 3,464,508 of JAOUZG010040464.1, forward strand.
TACAAGAAGCTAAATATTTCAAACGATAAGGGAATTTATTATCTTTACTTATACTAAAACACGATGTGTGTGTGTGTGTCTGTTGGCGCTCTGCAGGCCAGACCGTTCGACCTACAGCTACCAAATTTGGCATATGTATACCTTGGGTGCCGGGAATGTGCACCTCGGAGCCCTTTTTTGAATTTTTAATTAAAATTTTAATTAATTAAAAAATGAGCCAAATTTTAACGTTTTTTCGCTATAACTTCTGAAAATATAACAGCACAAAATTGATTTTTGCATCATGTTAAAGCTAAAAAAATTAGCTTTTCAATGATACTAATGTTTTGACCTACGAATTAAAACTCTATTTTTAATGAATTTTTAAACATTTAATTTAATTGTTTTTTTACAATTTATTTCGCAAAATAAATAAATAAATAAATAAAATTTTATCTTCTCGAGGATCTCAAAAAGAATCAGCTTTTAATAAAATGTTGCCATTAGATTTTCAGAAGTTGATTTTAAAAAAAGTTTATTACTACCAAAAATAAAACAGAAAAATACAATTTTCATCACGTGATTATATAAAATGAAACAAATTGGAAATGTGATATTTTTTTAACCGTAAATGCAAGAGAAAATTTTCCTTGATCGTTTGCAATATCAAAATTAACAATTCCATTAAAGAATGAAAGTAAATAAAAATACAAAGTAAAAATTATATTCCAAAAGTGCGACAGTTAAAACTGAAAAAGAATTTTTATAAAAGCACCAAACGATAATCTTCTGAGAGCGAGATTAATTATTTAAAAGCAAGAAATCTTAAACGAACTTTGAAAATGACGTCATTTCAAATAAACGACGAACAAAAAGCAATTGATAATCAGTAGTAGTAAAATATTTTTGCATTCTTTTTTTTAAATTTTTTTGAAACAATAAGACATGTTTTGAATCGTTACTTTTACTTAAGTGAAGTAGATATTTTGAGCAAAATCAAAGAATTCGCCTTCGTGATTGTAATTTATCTCCGCATTTTAATGCATCATGCGAAATAAAAACGCATCTTCTTTCAACGAAGTAATGTAATATTAAAGCCATACTGGTAAAAGTAGGTCAGCTATTTGAAAACGCATCTTCTTTCAAACAAGCATACGTAATAATTAACAAAGCAAAATTTGTAAAAGAAGATAGAACTGTTTATTTATTTATTTATTTAGAAGTTGAAATATTAAGAATATTTTACAAATATGAATCTATAAGACCAAAGGAATTTAAACCATAATTTTTTGAAATATGTTTATAAACCTAAAAAAATATTATTGAGAGCATTTATATACATCTAAAAATAAAATTAAAAACTCAATGTTTCAGTTAATATGTGAAATGTTTGCTGAATAATTCCTTGAAATCTTATAAATTATTAAAAAAAATTATAATGTTTCAATTTCTGTATTGAACATAAAATTTCAATGTCGGACTATTCTGCATTCAGTTCTTAGTTTTATTTAAAGACATGCTTAGATTGAGTAAAGAGGTCTTTACATTAATTGAAGTTTCATCATTTTCAATTTAATTTAAAAGTGAATTTTACTTGCACTGATAGAAAATCAGAGAGAGATGCGGACTTCAAAGATAGGACTGCTTAAGGTCTACATAATAGTATAAGTGAATTATATGACTATCGAAATTTGAAGCTTAAAATATTTTGCTGAAAAACTTATTAGGGGACCAAGTTAGATAAAAAATGATCGAACCTTTTAGTCGGCATTAATATTGGCGAACCGACTGGTCGCCAAAGGTGGCTAGTATTGTAATATTTATACGAAAATATTTTTAAGTGTAAAAATATTTCAGGTGAAGAGATTTTAATTCCAGTTAACACCGATATATTAACTTGCCATATACAAAATAAACACCATAAATAATTTGACACGTTCTTCTTAAATCTTTAGTATAGACGTGGCCAGTCGTATAACGGTTCAAAATATTAAGAACTTATTGTTCTTAAGATAAAATTTTTACAATAAAAATTAAAAATATAATTTTTTAACTTGATAAACCCTCATAATCGATTAAAAACGATTGAAGGCTCCAATATTAGAATATTTGAATATTGTTTTTATTTAGATATTCGTTTTATTTGAGAAAAAAAAGAAGACAATCGTATTTTGAGAATTATAATAAATATTCACCATGGAATTATACTTTTAGTAAGACTTTAGAGACTTAATTTATTTCTGAAGAATACTTAAAGAATGGCAGTGCTTTCGTTTTTATAACTTATTTTTTTAATTGTCTAATATTTTTAAATATAAATTTTTTTTAGTATATATGCATCAATTTGATATCAAAACTATTTGGTCATTCTTAAAACGAGGCAGCAGAATCGTCGTTTTACTTTCTTGTATAAAAAGTATAAAAAGATAAAGTTCTACAGTCGTTAAAAACTTGAAACTATAGAATTTCGACGTTTCAAACCTTTTCTTATCCGAAAAACAGTTTTAGATTTATGTCTGTCTGTCTGTCCATTGATAAAAACTATAATTCATAAAATCTATCGTTTTTTTAAGAAACCCATGTCGAGGAAATCAGTTTGTCTTGCTGTCCGAATCAAATGAACATGTGAATCACAAAGCTTAAATGGTTCGATAGTTGTTGATAAGATTAATATCAATAATATAGATCCGTATTAAATATGAAACCAAATCTTTCAATAGATCAATCGCCTATTAGTCTACACTTTTGAATGCTTTTAAACACTGCTCAAAAACAGCAACTTATGTAAATAAAATTTTATGAAAACAATTGACGTTTTCTGTCGAATGTTAGTTTCAATTAGTTGAAACAATGTATTCAAAATGTATATTGATTTTTTAAAAAAGTATTTGTGCCTTATTCTCAATTTCACGATTAATCGCCAAAGATAAATTCATGCCATAAATCGACTTTTCATAACTATTGCTCACCACCTTCATGCACTTAACTACCACAAAGGGCCAATTTTCTTTATTTTAATATAAAGCAGATAAATTAGAGTAAAAATAGAAATTCGCGCTCTTGGCCAAGGTCTATATTTTATGGCTGGAGAGAGGAAGTTTTAGGTTTTTTATATTAACGACCCACTTCAAAACAACACTAGAGCTCTTTTGGAACGGATTTTGTAATTTTGAACCACGGTTAGACGACGAGGATGACACCTGAACTGGCATCTCTCCTCTCCACATCACACCAGCGGAGGGGTGTTAGGCCCAGACGGATTTTATATGCAACAGACCCTCTTACACGACAATTTTTTAATAGAATCGGGCCTCGAACTTGAAACCCTACGGCTCACGTAACGAGACCTTAACATCAAGCAACCGTAACCCACGGGAGGAGGGGTGGTGGAGAGAATAATATCATTATTAGAGAATATGCGAGAAAATATAAGGAGATCATCCCCCTTTTTTTTATGAATCTTTGAAATATGAGAATAGCCCCCAGAACAAGAATTGTCATCATTTCTTTCGAAATTTTGTTTCTAATGTTTAAGTAAGAATTTTCCGTCTAATCATGCCCCGCGTAAAAATTCTTTGTTCAACAATTTTTATAAATCAGATCTAAATCATCAAAGCATAATACAATCTTAAGCACAATACAATTATGCTAACTGTATATTAATCATTTGATACGAATAAAATTATGGTAAAAAATTTTCAAAAAGCATTTTTTTTCTGTTCTATGAATAATTAAACACAGTTTTAAATTAATTAAATACAAACAAGAAGGCGAAATTATTTCGAAATATATTTATTTCAATAATAGCCATGAACAAATTCAATTTATGTTTAATATTCATCAAATGAAATTATGTGTAGAATACTAAGTGGATTGAATATATTACTTTTTCAATAAACTTTCGACGAGTGCTGGTTTGTTTTCTGAATGATTAAACAAATTTCTATTCCAAAATCTTTAATTACCAGTTCCATACTTTCCATTTCAAGACGCTCACCATAGAACGCCCGTAATCAAACGAGACACAAACAAGAATGAATACATGTATTTGAAAGGTTGACGGAGTTCCCGCCCGTTATGAGCTACCTCCGCTCCTTGAAAACCTTTTTGAAGCTTTGCAATAACTTAACTGACGTTGACTGCCACAGTTCATTTGGTGAAGGTGGTGGGAGAGTGGGTGCGACTCACGTTCGAACCCCGTTGGCTGCTAAGCGACGCTTTTAGATCCGTTTTGTATTCAAGAATGAATACAAAAACAAAAATCAGAATTTATAAGAAGAATGGTTGCCACATTTGGCAAACTATCATCTGACATGGCGATAATAACAATAACTTTGTTTGACATTTAACATTATGAAAAAGCCCGATTGCATATAAATAGTAAAATTTTCTATTTTAACCATTATAGTATGGGAATTCAGTTATATTAACATCCAGATGTAAAGAAACATTAGGACAGTTTTGGGACGGACTTCATAATTTTGAATCGTGATCCGGTGACGAGAACGACACCTAAACTGGCACCCCGCTCTTCACACTATAGTAGGGTTAAAGCGAATTAATTTTACTCACAATTGTTTTCGGTAGGTAAAAATGCAAGAAATGAGCTGATTACATATTTACATGGGGGAGGATATATTTAGTAGAAGAAGCCCCCACCGATTCTATTTGCTAGTTCTTTTAAAACATTGTCGAACGTTAAAACAAATGAATCAATTTCGGGACCTTAATTTTTAAGGCACATCTTTTTTTCCCAAAGGAATAACAAGAATTTGCATCTGCAATTACTGTCAGAAATGACCTTTTCCCTTAGAAAGACCATTTTTTAAAAAGATAGTTTTGCCATTTTTAACAGAAATGATACTTTTTAAATGAATAAATTCTGAATGGTGATAATCGACACAGTTTGAAAATTGGCTAGTGGTATATTATTTCTTTGAAAAATGCTTTAATAAATGGCTACTTTGTAAAGTTTAAAGAAGTCTGGAAATTATATGCAACATATTTGAAAAGAATATTCCATAAAAGATCCATATCTTGTATAAAAAGTTAAAAACACACACATCATAAACCATGTTTCAAAGAAGGAAGAAGTCGATAACTATTTTTAAAATTTACCCTCAATTTTTAAAAAAATGCGATTTATTAAAAAAAAAAACTAATTTACAATTTTAAATGAAATCCAAAAGCATTGATGCAAAAGTATGCGAAAGTATTGGAAGAAAAAAAGGCGCTACAGAATTCTGTTTAAAAATCAGAAATGAATTTAGTTATTAAATTTACTTTAATTAAATTTAAAAATTGTTGCTTGTGAGAAAAACTAAGTGAATTTTGACTTCTTTATCTTAAAATCATTCAGTCGGCATTAATTTTTCCCTTTTAATTTTATAAAGAATGCTAATTTAATATTTCATTTAATTGGATTAATATATGTCTTTAGACTTCCACAATAAACATTGCTTTTACTCTTATTTGTGTGATTTTAATATAGCAAAATATACTTTTTAGAAAAATAATTATTTTGATAAAAAGTAAACTAGTTGGACAGAAAAAAAATAATCCCACGTGGAACTGAACAATTACACCTATTGAATACTGAAAATTGTTCATTGAAAAATCATTAATAAATTTAATATTACAGAACACAAATAGGCACACAGAATTCTCCATTCTTCCCAACATAAAACAGAAATAGTAATTTTCTTACTCTTATTACAAAAAAAATTAATAAAAAAAAAGAAGTTATATACACATGTGTAGCAATTAACCATAAAAAAATAGCCTCTATTTTCAATAAACGAATAAATACTTCCTTTTAAATTTGAAATTTCCAAATTAACTTTGTGACGTTGATTTCTTCGCAAAACTAATTCATCACACTTTTTATACACACATCTTAAATACTTAAAAAACCCCGGTAAAATCGTGCCATTAGTTTTCTAAATGGAAAAATAATAAAATGGACATTTTCAAAAACAGATTTGCAAAAAGCGAAATGAAAACTGCACCTAACGACAATGCAATACAGAAAGAAAGAAAAAATTGAACGGAATAGAATAGAATAAAATTCCATAACAACCTTTCTAAATCGTTTGCTGCCTGTACTGAACAATCGTATTTAGTTTCGCGTTTTCTTTAAAAACATTTCAACTCGCAGAACAGAAAGAAAGTGGCAGGGGGGGGGCAAAAAAAGAAAAATATCTTTTTCAAATTAAACTTTTATGTACTGGGAGATTGATGTTCTGAAATCTCGAAAAATTGCTTCTTTTATTTATAATAATAGATGCCCCGGCTGATTCGTTTTCAGAATAATTACATTGGGAACTCGTTTCTATTTTCCATTGAAGCGAAAAAATAAATATTCCATTTCGTCTTTTTATTTTATTCGTTTCTCCTTCTTTGACATGCATATCAGATGACGAAGGAGAATTTTTAGCAAAAGAAAATTGTGAATAAATCCTAGCTTCGTGTTTTTGAATACAACAAACAAATTTTTCCATTACTTGCCGATTGTATTTCTTTATTCGCTTGCTTTTCTAATATAGTTTGAAATTCTCATGCATTTTTCATATCCGCCTCTAACTGCTCCTGCAACAGAAAACGATTGCTTCAAGATATGATTTTCGGATTATATAATTTTATTCACTGCAGTTGGAAATTTAATAAAAAGGCCTGCCTCTTAGAGCGTATGAATAAAAAGCAGCTTTTTAGTTTGCGTTTGGATTGGATTTCTTTCTCAAGTTTCCTTTCATTTCGAAAAATAGTTTGGCAACAACTATTTGCAATCGTGAAATACTTGACACTTCGAATAATAGCATTTAAAATGAAAAAAAATGTTAATGTGAACTGGTTTTGATTATAGTTTATAAAGAATAAAAAAAATTTCTAGTAAATAATTTCTTCAAAAATGTAATATAACTTTTCAAACAGCTTTCTCCTTTTGTAATTGTGTGATGAAGTATTTTACGAACAATTTTTATTTTAAGATCAACAATAATGAATATAATTTTTCAGTTTAAATAACAAAAAAAATTAAGCTATGATTTTATTAATGTAGAAATTTTTTAAATAAAGAATATGAAATCCATAAAAAACCAGAAAAGCGTAAAGTGCTGATAATTATATTCTAAGCAAAATGCGTTTTTAATCATCTCTATAATATACTTAATTTTAAATCTTTGCTTATGTTATGCTTATGTGTGCTTTTATTTACGGCATTCATTCATCTTGACAATTATAGAGTTGAGATATAATTCACTATTTCAACTCTATTGGTCTAATTCACTTACAATTTAGTTTTAAGGTATTGCTTTGTATGATTTTGCTGTGATGTCCATATAAACAAACACTTCCAGTTTTAATGCATTAATGGAAGATTGTATTGAAAATTTTTATTTTTTATATTTTCTAAAAAGATATTTATCCATTTCATAATTATTATATAAATATTACAGATTCTTATAATCGTATCATGATTTGGCTTTACATCAAAATATAATTAAAATCAAAATATAATTAAACGATAATTTCTGAAAATAATAAAATATTGTTTTGCCATAGAAAGTAATCAATTGTAGGAGATTTTTAATCATCAATATATCAGAAAATCACAGAAAAATTAGCTACAAAATTTCGTCTTCACAAAATTAATTAAAAATGAGTAAAAATGTTTAAAAATGATTTCCTCAAAATTATAATAAAACATACTTCCATAATTATATAAATTATGGAAATTTTAATAAATTTATGTATATCTAGATTATATCAATCCTATTTAAATCAAAATTATTTTATTAATTAGAAAAAAAAATCTTAATATTTCAAAATAGAAATTATTTCTAGAATTAAAAAATAAATTCTTAACGTTTCAAAGTCAAAATTATTTTAAGAAATAAAAAAGTAAATTCTTCATGTTTCAAAGTCAAAATTATGCTTAAAATTAAAAAAGTAAATTCTTCATGTTTCAAAGTCAAAATCATTCTCAAAATTAAAAAGTAAATTCGCAATGTTTCAAAAATATATTTAGAAAATTCAAAATACAAAAACCCATTCGAAAATATTTTACAAAATTTACCATAAAATAATTTCTTAATGTTTATATTAATGAACTAATGATTAATTAATTAAATAAATATTTTAAAAATGCTTATAAAAGTTTGAATATTTTAAGAACTCCCTGAAATAAGAAGATTTTGCAATATAAACCATGTAAATATAATTGTAATTATAATGTAAATATAATTATTAAATATAATAGTTCTTTTTCATGAAAAAAATTGAATTTTTTTATTTAATAGTATCTATTAATGTAATAATTGATATAAATAAATGTACTTTTATCATATTTATATTTAAAAAAAATTAAAGAAATGAAAATTTATTTCTATGAAATTAGATCTAAACAAACATACCGGTATTACAATTTTTCCCATAAAAAATAAGCCGAAAGCAATAATATAAATCAATAAGTTTTGAAAACTAAAATTTATTGTTATATAGTGGCAAAAAATTTCAAAATTTTTTATTTGTCTGCTTTATACAATGCTAAGTACATAATACTTTAAATGGTTGTTCCTGTTCTATAGTTCTGTAAAAATTCCATATGAGATTTCTAATTATTTTCTGAATAATTGAGAAAGAATTACATTTAAATTTTTGGGTAATTAGAAACAAACAGTAATATTAAAATTGAAAGAAATTTTATTACAGCATTTTGATTCCTTAGTTTAAATTTTCACTCAAATCTAAAATTACAATTTTTGCAGTCATTCAACAAATAAAATATTTTCGTTACAATCTTTGTAAGTGTATCATTTCAGATTTTAGAAAGTAATGCCCATGAAATAACATTTTAAAAATCTTACCTTTTGATTACAATTGAACAGTCTTTATTTATTGTGGTTGGTCATATCCAAGTTTCTTATGGTCAAGCAATTCCACTTTCGGTTCGATGAATTTGTAGAAGCTATTCAATTCTTACCGGAGCTACTGGTCAGTTCGGTTCAGGCAAATATTTAATCGAAATTTTTAACATAAGGATCTAAAGCAATGAGAACTGTATGATAAAAGAATTTGATTTTTTTTCCGAATCAAAGCAAATAATGAATTGGAGAATAAGAAAGGATATTTGCGCCTTGATGGTTTATTGACTGAGCATTGTTGACGTCCAATTCTTATTGCCAGCTAGTCATACTTAATCAATTGAAACCACAGAAATAAGAAGTTGCAACCATTGAGGATTGACTTTCAAATTGCATATTTTATCAATAAAAAAAGGTGCAATTAATATAAACTTTAATTGATCGCAAATGCTTCGCAAGAGAAAAATACAGTGTCATTTTCTGTTGTTGTTAATAATGGAATTTACCATAGACAAGCACGCTAACGGCCGTCAACGATTTTAAGCCGAATGAGCGTCTCTTGTTTGTGATGTAACAGCAACTTGAGCCAAAAATACGACTTATCTACACACTCATCATAGTACCTTTTTACATGGGGGGGACATTTATACATCTCCCAGATAGAACACAGAAGAATGCCAGCCTACTGTCACAGAGGTAGCGCGTCTTCCTCAAGTTCTGGAAAGTCTAGGTTCGAGTCCCGGTTCGGGCATGGTTGTTCTTCTGTGTACTATCTGTGACATGTGTGAATGTGCCTCCCTGTAAAAAGGGGCTGTGCAATTGACTGTGATGAGTATATAGCTAAAGTCGTACTCTTGGCCCTAGTTGGCGCTACTTGAAACAAGAGACGCATATTTCCGGCTTGAAATCTGCTGATGTATCAGCGGGGCTAGTTCATGGCAAGTGCCATAAGTAACAACAACAACAACACAGAAAAAAAAACATACTCGAACTAGGATTCGTATCCGGGACACCCAGTTTTCGGGGAAGACACGCTACTAATATGCCAGGACGCCAGCCATCATTTTCTTTTTGTTGCTGTTATTCATTTCACATTAAAGCACGCAAGAATTTCATAATAACAAATTTCATTAGAATTTTCATAATATCAACTTAAATTAGAATTTTTATAAGACAATTAACGAAACTATAACCTTTTTATTAGGCTTAACAGCTTTCAATTTGAAACTTAAAACCGAAACGATAATTTTAAGGTGATTCGAACCTGTAAGTAGGACTCTAGTTGGTTCGAATCCGTTCGATTTTTTCGATCCATTCAATTGGTCACATTGAGATCCATCGCATATACTTCTTTTGATTTCAACGAAGTCTTTAATGCGAAGTTGAAGATTTATGTTCTTAACCTCACGCAATTGTCGTTGACAAACTGGTACATCGCCGGTTTTCTGGCAAAGAGGTAGCGCGTCTTCCTCGAGTTCTGTGAGTTCCAGTTCGAGCATGGTTGTTCTTCTGTGTGCTATCTGTGAGTTGTGTGAATGTGCCCCCATATAAGAAGGGACTGTGCAAGAGTGTGAGTGTGTGTTTCATCCTCATATGAGCTAGAAGTCAGACTTCTGCCCTCGGGTGCTCAGGGGTCCACACCCTCAGAAACTACTGCACCTCTCTTTCCGTGGTAAAAAGCGGACTCGGCATCATCATCATAAATCTGTTACATCAACAGAGGGGAATTAGTTGTGTCTTGGTGTATGCAGAATTAATTGACTTCATTGATTGGCGACTATCAGCACTTAGCTTAATTCAGCTATTCTAAAGATCAAAACCAAACATATTTTTTTCTAAAGATAATGCTATATTTTTAGAGTGATTGAATGTTGGAAAAGAAGACAGAGTCTTTCACTTTAAAAGAGATGCCATCTATTTTTACTAAGCTTCATATTAACATATATTTTTAGGTTTAAATTATTTCCATTTAAAGCAAGAATTTCTCCGTATTTTTTTAAAATCATTTCTTTAACCCTTTGCGGTCCGATGTCGAATGTGACTCGACAATCAATACTATGCATCATTTTGACGTTTTTTTAAAGTTCATTTTTCAAATTTAATTGTTAAAAACACCTACATAATGGTTAAGAGATATAGATTAATTTTTCAAAGATATTCGACTTAAAACAATTATGTATATTTATTTCTCATAGCAGTATACAAATCTTTGTATTAGGTGAAAAATTTTGCATCTGATTATTTTTCGGACTGCAAAGGGTTAAGAATTTTTGGTCTCATATCCTGAACCGTAAGGTTTCATTTTCGAGACACGATTCCACCGAAGAATCGTCGTGTAAGGGGGTCTGCTGCATATTAAATTCGTCGGTGCCAAACGTCCTCTCGCTGGAGAGGAGGTGCCAGCTCAGGCCGTCATTCTCGTCGTCTGAACGCGATTCAAAATTACGAGATCCATCCCAAAATATCACTAATGTTGCTTTAAAAGGGGACGTTAATGTAACTAAACTAAACCTGTAGCTTCTTCATTTGCAAAGCATTGGTTATTACTTTAGCTAGAATTCATTTTCCTCGAACTATTCGGGGTCGCCTGGTGGTAAGTTCCAGTCCTTGAAACCAGAATTCTTCAGGTTCGAGATCCGATTCCATCGAGAAATCGTCGTAAGCGGGTCTGATGTACGACAAATCGAAACGGACTTCCCCTTTTTACAGTGCAGCATATTCAAACGTATCACAAATAGAACAGATAAAGGACATTCAAGCCCGAATCGGGACTCGAACTCAGGACGCCCAAATCCCGGGACTTCAACGCTATGCCCAAACATATTACACTAATGCTTCAACTAATATGTCTTCAAATACTATACAAAATTTGTAGCAAAGCCACCCCTAGTAGCACACAAATATTGTACAATATTGTATGACATTGATCAATATTCGCAATATTGTTTTATATAGTGGAATATTGCTTAATATCATATAATATCTCACAATCAATATTGTGCAACAGGCTGTGCTACCCGGGACCCCCCCCTCTCCTGCTTCAAAAAAAGATCCCTGTTATGCATTGTAATTGACCGAAAGGAATTCGAACACCGAAAACAAGATTATCGGCTCTTAATTGTACTGTTTTATTACTAACATTTTTTTAGCTTAAGAGCATTGGAAATCACGACCAGGGCCCCACTTAGCCTAGTTGGGGCACGGGGCAAAAACTTATTTAGGACCCCTTTGTTTCATTACTTTAGTAATGAAGAAAATTCTTTAAAGGAAGAAACGTAAAATAAAATTTCTATGCGAATTGGGGCACCCCACATAGGGAGGGCCCCCCAAATGGATCCTGTCCCTGCTTTAGTCAGACCCTGATCACGACCAAGTAAATCCGATTTCTATACGTTTTATTTTTAGCATTATTGTTCTCAAGATGTGTTTTCACACTAAATGGAAAATTGTTCTTTTTCTTGTATCCTGTATCAATTCCGATGCTGACTTTGTTGTGGTTTGTAACTGATTTTACTTGAAGGGAACGATAGTGTATGGTTACTTTACGACATTTAGACACAAAGTTTATGGTAGCAGTTATCGCCGCTCCAAAGCTATTGTTTGGTAACGAGTTCTAAAACCTTCCGTGCTTTTGCGCATGCGTTAGGATGGGTTTAATTCCTTAAAACGGATGAGAGAAAAGATGAAAGGTTGAGATGTTTACATTTAACAATGAAATAAACTTGAAATACTCGCAGACTAAATTTTTAAAAAATTCGAATGGAATCTTTGATTGTAAATTTCTGGTTATCATGTTAGAATATTATTATTCTTTAAGTCATTACTTATCTTAATTAATTTAAGTCATTATCCAATTTAAACCTGTTTGAAACAATCACAATACTTTTCTCTCTCTCTCTCTCTCTCTATATATATATATATATAGATATAATTTTTTTGAATATTCATTTTCAATTTTTCTAGCTAGCAAACAAAGTTTTGGACACCAAACGATTTTGAGATGAAATAACAGCTATGATGACACAGTTCTTCATCAGCCTTTTAAAAACACATCTGCTGTCAAAGAAGCAGATGTAATAATAAAGCAATTCTGGTAAAAGCAGGCTAACCTTTTAAAAACGCATCTGATTTCAAAGAAGGATACGTAACAACAATGCAATATTGGTAAAAATATTATTTTCCCGTAAATTTGGAGATATCAAAACAACAATCTCCTAACCAAAACAACATCATGTTCTCACGCGATAATAAAATAAGGTCAAAACTGACACGACACTCAAATACATGTGAAAAAAAAATTTAACGAAAAAGTATCCAATATAATGGATATCAGGGGGGGGAATGGCGAAGAATTCCAGAAATGTGGTCATCCCTCTGTGTTTCTCCCCTTAGTGACGTAGAATCATCGAAAAGTAGTCGTCTCAGGATCATATGTAAAAAGAAAAAGAGGTGACACAATGAAATTTCGCACAGGACGTCGAATACTCTGACGTCAATCTTATCTAAAAACTCACAATACTATTTTCATGTGAGAGAATAATAGATATATTTTATCATCAGTCTCGCATAGGTTAATTTGACTGAAATTTACTACCCCATTTCACTTTTTTCGTTTATGAAATATTGCCCACTCTGCCCAGCCAGATTCGTCGTTTGGAATTCGTTAAAAATACCCCAAGAGCTGTATTTCTTCGACCCATAGTTTTCGAGAAAAATTGCGAAAGAAAACATATGACGTCATATCCGGTTTACGGGGAAAAACTATTCGGTCGCTTAACTGTGCTTCCGGGTCCTGTTTTATGGCCATCACGATCTCCCGACCTATAGATTTCTTCTTATGGGGCCACGTAAAGTATTCGGTTTATGGAGATGCAGTTACTTCAGAATTGGACTTAGTACATTCGTCTCTACAGTGCGTTTACTTTTGTGGACGCTAATGCTAGAACGCGTGCAGTCAACCATTGCACGACGCGCGCATGTATGCTTACCCCTACCCATTAGTCTACCCTCCAGGGTGGCGAGATCCAACCACCATGCCGGAAGCATCTCACCCTCATTTCGAGGTACTCCCCTCCGAGGGGTTTTTTGGGAAAAGAAATTCTCATGATTTTCTTTAAACTATTATCAAGTTTACCGGTTACCAATTTATTTTTTTTGCCATCGATGTGCGTTTCTCGTGCAAATCACAAACATCAAAGTAATTCCTAGTCACATTTTTTTATGGGAAAAGTCAATCTCGATTTCGTAAAAAACGAAAACACTTAATCATCAAAGAAAATTCAAATTGGGGATTTTGAGGAATCTCCCAAATTTTTGATCTCCCTGACTTCGAAAAACCCATTTTTGGCAAAATGTCCATCTGCTGTTCTGTCAATCTGTGACAAAGATACTCAAAAACGTTTTAACCTAGACAGATGAAATTTGGTTTGCGGTCTTTGTATCGAACTTGCAAATTTCTATCAAATTTTGTGTAAAATCTATTGAGAGGAAGTCCGTCTGTTTGAATATAAGTTAGCAACACGACTACAAAAACAGCTAAATATATAAGATTCAGCACACAAATCTAATAGCTGTAACAAACACTTGTCAGATTTTAAACCAACAGGTCGGCTGTTTCTCGATCTGTACTTTAATAATATTGTTCAATTAAAAAACGCTATGACTTAATTATATTAGGTGTGGGATTTTGTGACTACAAGTGCTGGTTTGTGTCACATATTTGTTTAACCCCTTAACCGGTTTGCCCGTATGCCGTACGCGCATAGATTTATCTAATTTTGATCGTTGTAAACAAAAAATAAATCATTCATAACAATTATAATTCAATAGTAAAATGACTTCGAATACATGAATAAGCCAAGTATTCAATGGATTCCCATTTGAATCAAAAGAAAATATTCCCAAAATAGGTGTCATCTTATTAGATAGTGAGAAAAATAAACCAGTTAAGGGGTTAAATTGATTGAGTAAAAAGCGTCTAAATCATAAATTTGATTTTTAGATGCTATTAACTACGTTGTAAAGATTAATTGCCAAAAAACTCGCCAAATTGAATCAAAATGGCAAAATCACACCAAAGTTATTTCGTAATTATTGTATGCCCCTGCTATGCAGTTGCTCTTTGGAATGGCATGTTTATTATAGAGTATGCGAGAAAGTTTTGAGGAGAACACTGGAAGACATTTGTAAATTGCAGCCTTTTAGTATTCGGAGCATAACTGCCGATGTCACTATATATCTCATTATTCTGCGGCTGTGGCGGATGGACCTAGGACCGAAGTTGTAACTTTTGGTTTAAAACTGAATAACATAACCATAAGACACTTCAGTCCAAGGGATTTTATCAGGCTTTTGAAGTCAACGCCACAGTACTCCCCCACCATTCAGTTAGCGGAGAAACGAAAGATTTCATAGAGCTAAGTTATGGCATGCATGTGTGGAAGTTGATGCGTCGAGTTAATCTGACGACTTTATTTAGTTGCTATGTCAAGTGTGTCTGACGACTTTTGCTGTGGGTAGATGGCGCCACGGCTGCTGTACAAAGCTTGCTTTATTCATGGCCGCAGGTCACCAAAGAGGAAACAAACACTACAATTCAAACATTCAAGTTGAAACATATAATTCTATGAACTCAGATGTGAGTTCATAAATAACTTCGGCTGGTCAAAAATATATAGAGCAGTAACAAACTAGAATGTTTCCTGTAGGAAGTGTCACAAAATGTGGTACCACCAATTAATGTGGATTTTTTTTGCAATCCTAGAAAACTTGGAACTTTGCAATCTAGAAAACTTTGGAAATAAGAATATATCAGGCTTCCTATCGAGCATCGCAGAGTAGTGCCAATATCCCAAAATAGCGCCAAATGTCTGCCATCTTGGATGGCCCCAATTATAATTTAAGTTGCAATAAAAAAAAAATTCAGGAAAAATTATAGGAGGGCGATTTGTCACATTTAGTGACAAACCGCCCTCCACCTCCCTAAAAAAAGTAGCAAATAACTACCCATAAATTGTCAGTTTTACTCAAAATTGGAATGAAAACAGGTACACTTAACACTATTCAAGCATGAAAAATTTAAGGTAAAATTATACAATCTGTACAAAAGCGTTTTAGTAGCACATTTTTCCAGGTTGATTGGTGCAGAAAATTTTGCTGGCTTTGATGTAATTCAAGATTAAAAAGTTAATTAAATTTTGATTGCAAACAATGAGATGTAGTGTTGTTGTTACTAATGGCACTAGCAATGGACAAGCGTGCTGACGGAAGGCTTTTTAAGCCAAATGAGTTTCTTGTTTTTGAAGTACCGCCAAATATGGCCAAGAATACGACTTAACTATACACTCATCACATTCGCTTGCACAGCCCTTTTTTACAGGAGTGGACATTCATACACCTCACATGTAGACAACCATGCACTTACCGGGATGCGAACCCGGGAAGCCCAGATCACGAGGAAGACGCGCTATCTCTGTGCCAGGACGCTGACAATATATAGTGTGATAAAAGTTTCATAAGCCAGAGAATATGACCCCGACACGAACTCACTTTTGTCTATAATAATATGACCCCAGACTCACGTTTGTTTAGTGGCTAGGTTACTCGGCTACAAACCCTACATTGCGAGTTCGGTCCTATCGGCCTCAACTACCATTCACCCACAGTGGTGACCCGGTTGTGATTATCTTATTGTAGTTTACTTTTATGCTGTTGTGGTGAATTCTATATAAGCCAGATAACATCCCTCGGACTGAAGGGTCCCTTTTGCTTGATTGGTATGCTACTCGGCTACTAACCATAAGATTGGGAGTTCGGGTCTAGCGCTATCCGCAAATCACCGACAATGGTAAATCGGCGACCGACTTTGGATAAACGCAACCTTCGCACATTGCTTCGTTCAACTGTTGTGGCGCCCTCTATCGGCGACTCAAAGACCTAGAGGCGCATTAAATACGACAGTTGTCAACACCACCACCTCACATAGGTATCGCTCGTCTAATCATCGACTCACTAGTGGGAGAGTATGTGGTGATTGCTATATAAGCTAGATAACATCCCTCGGACTGAAGTGCACTTTTGGCCCAATGGGTATGTTACTTGGCTACTGACCTTAAGATTCGGAATTTGGGGCTAGCGCTATCCGTACACACCAATTTTGCAAATAATAAGAGAAAAAGATTCTGTAGACCTGTTTTGATTTATTGAAAAGTAAAGTAAATTTTTTTCTGGAAAGCAATAAGCTAAGAGAATTGTTATGACTGGCCAGAGTCTATGAATAATTCAGGAACGAATAAACTGACCACAACACCAGTTTTTCTTTAAAATATGACATGCTAGATGCATAGGATAAAAAATATTTATTTATAAAAGTTCAAAATTTTAAAAGTGTACATTTCTATATGCACAAACCATAGAGATAAACTACTAAATTAGATTCAATTTTTTTTATTGTATAAGCAATTACCTTAATCAAAACAATTTTTCAAGCGGTAGCTCATGAAAGTACAATAGGGAAATTAGTATCAGTGAAAATATACAATTACTTAAAGAAAACTACTAAGTAATCTTTAAATATTAAGAAGCGATTAGTTTGCTAACTCAAAGGTCATTTAAGAGCATAAAAAAATTTCTTTAAATTGAAGTCCTTACTAACAATGAAAGAAATGAAAACAACAAAAGAGTGATGTAAGATTAACATAGCTTGAACAGCTATGTTGTTTCATATGAATAATTTCCCTGCTAGGTTGGAAATAACTAACACAGGAGTGTAATTTACCACAGTAAAATTTGACATCATAAAATAATCAAGTTTCCATACTATCTAATAGGAGCAATACTTACAGTTCAGCTAATGGGAAGTAGCAAATTTTAACTTTAAAATTATGAATCAATTATTCTGTTAGAACATCTGCAATTCGATGTGAACGAAATATCATAGTTTTGATGCAAAAGTTGAATTTTCGCAATCAGTCGACAAATGAAATAACTCTGACAATCTTGTAGACAACCAAATAGGTGAGTTATAAAATAGTTGGCATGATTTTCGTATATCTGGGGAGAAACTGTACCCCACTTTTAAGTTATGGCAATTTTCTAACAATTTTTAATGCCGGAAATATGTAAAGCAATAGTTTGAGTATTCATCTGTATGTATTATATAAATATATATGCTGACATTCTCCTGAAAATTGCATAAATATAATTTAATGTAACCATGTAACAAGATAATTACAGGAATTGTATTGAGTTCAAGCAAATTCAAACTTATATCAATGTTATAATTTTTTTTTCACTTAAACAAAATATAGGCTATCAATACTTCTGATATACATTAATAAATGTAATAAGTCATGAATACATTCAAAAATAAAAGAAAATTTGCTGCAGAACAATCTTATCTTCTAATACTTAAAATGCTGCTTATAAATTAATATCATATCACTTTTAAATAAACATTTCTTTATATAATTCTGACATACTTATCAAAGAAATAAACTGAATGAACTCTTTATATTAATGTAAGCTTTCAGAAAATAAAAAGGAATTTTTTATTATTAAGAAATATAAAAACTGACAAGCTGAACTAAAACAAAACTCCATGGAGAAACAAGTCAAAATGCTTAAAAATTTAACTATTCAGCATCTCCAAAAAAAGTTGACAGATTATAGAATTTTAAAAAGATGATTGCAAAATCACATTCCACGCACAAGTAATAACACAAAATGAAACTCCAACATATAATGAATAAAAAACAAAATCTTCATTATACAAAGTGAAAAATTAACAATATCAGATGCTTACAAATAAATAATGTTCCATAGTCAATGATACTTTGGAATAAAGAATAGTTAATTTTGAATTAATTTTCATATGTAGTTTTTAGCCTCCAACTACTTGTTCACAATTAAAAAAAATATTTTATCAAAAAATTTAATAAAACAAATTTTAAATGCATGCTTTTTAAATATAGATATTTTTACAACAAATGAGCATTTTGTATTTAGTCGAACTTAAAAAGACTAACTTATCAAAATAATCCAGGGATAAAATATTTAAAATAAAGCTGTGTTGAAAAACGGCTCTTCTTGAATTTACATGAAACTCGACATATATGATATTTTTCAATACCAATATAAAAGTTTCAACAAGATTGTCCATTTAAATTTATTAAATCCAACAAAAAATAGCAAATTTATTAGTATCAATTAGTAAATATGAAATAGGAATATAAACAAATATTTAGTAAACAATGAATTAATGATAAGCACATGTTAATTTATAAACAGCAATTCTGCATCCTATAAAAATGAACATACAGATTTCACATCTCTAAATAAAAAAGCTGTCTTGATTTTCAAAATCATTTCACAAATTCAATAATCAAAAAGGTCTTTATTACTTTTAATATAAATGTTATTTTAAAATTAGAAACAATTTTAATAACAAATCTGCAAAACCTCATAGCAGAAACGATTTTAAATAGCAACATTATAACAAAAGCCCTGTTAATACTATAAACATCGAACCGGTTCTTTAGAGAAGTTTTCCTGCCTTTGGAATAACTAATTCATTAAAAATTATCAAAAGATACCTTTCCTCAAGAGCATTAGTTTTACTGCCAATTAACTTAAATTGTACAGTATAAAAAAAGAAAAGGAATTATAAATCTTATTCCCAAAGAAAAAAAAAAGAATTAGCTCTCACTTTTCGTAATAGTAAACAGAAGTGTTCATTAAAAAAAATAATAATAATAAACTAATCAGCATTGTGTTTTACAGGGATCACTGAAGCACCTTGCTTTAATAGTAGTCATTATTTCTGACCTTACAACTGAAGAATCATGGCAAACGATACAAGAGGAAAAACGCCGTTCGTTATTGCATTGCAAACCTGGAACAACAGTTTGGAATGTTATGTCTATTTCATTAGGCTTAAGCTCATTTATTTTAAATTGGGTAGGTAAGGAGTTATATTTGGAAACAAATGCCTGAGGTCTCATGGAATGGGTGATAGATAAATGAACATGACAGTTGCTTGAATCTGACACATTATTCAAGTTGGAATCAAACGAGGTGGCCCTCTTTAAGGAACTGGGTGTCTGGTTTCTAGGATGGGAGTTCCCAAAAGTCCATTCGATGTTACTTTGGCCAAAAGAACAGCCAGGCTCTGGAAACAATGAGGATTCTTCAGTGCTGCTGGTATCAGAACTGCGGTTGCTGAAAGAGTGAATCGAGTTGGGCCTCGGTGTATCCTTTCCACAAAAGCTGGTGGTATGAAGTCGAAAATAAGGCTCGGAATTCCTCTTGGCTGCCCTGGTGTAAAGCAAAGGAGGATAACAATCAGCTGCTTGAATGAAATCTTCATAAGAGGGTGGCTGATCGAAGCAGCTGGAAATTCTTGAGCAAACGTTGGGTAAAGGACCTGAAATTGTATAGGAATATTAAATTATATAAAAATATAAGAAACATTACCTAGTTTAGTTTTTTTAATGACCTGTTTTAAAGCAACATTAGGGCTATTTTGGGATGGACCTCGTAACTTGGAACCACAGTCAGATGGTGAGGATGGCACCTGAGCTAGCACTAGTCTTCTCTAAATTTCCACATCAGTGGGAGGACATTTGACCTTGATAGATTTAATGTACATGAAACCCACTCTTTGTTAGAACTGGGTATCGCACCTGAAATCCTCCGGTTTGGAAGCTAAGACCTTATCACCAGATCATCGTTCCCTCCTTCCTTTATGCTTATAAAAAATGTTAGGGTTCACAATGTGCTAAGTCCTGTATATCATTTTAAAAGGAATTTAACACTAATTTCAATACAAATCAAAATTCAAATAGTTGCAATATAAAGAAGTTGAGTGGCAGCAATGATTGAGATGCATTAGATACTGATGACTGGAGTTATCAATACTTGGTAGTGTAATCTTTATTTTTTATTGCGGCTTTACACTGACGTTGCATTGAGTTGATGCGAGTTTTAATCTCTTTTGTTATTACTTGCCAGGAATTATAGCTTTAATCAACCCTCTTATTTGATGAATGCCTCATTCATATATCGAATTTTCAGCAGTTGCTTTAAGTCATCAGTAGGATTGTGGTCAGGACTGTTCTTTGGCCATATGAATTCAATGTTCTTTTTCACTAAACCACTCGATATTTTTCTGTATGGCAAGGAACTGAATTCTGCTGAAAAATAAATGATACGTTGTTGGGAAAAGAAATCATTGATGGAAGGTTTAAGTTTTGGATAAAAAACAATATCATTGTAATTTCTTGTATTTAGTGTCCCATGGATGAAATGAAAGCGACCAATACCATATGCTGATAAGCATCATTGAATCATAACAATAAATTCTTCAAAGTTTTTTGGATGCAGTCAGAATGTAGCTCTTCATCTATTCTAAATCTTGTATATTTTCACTAATTACTACTGCATAACAATATCTTAGTTTTATCAATCCATATAGCAAGTAACTTCTCATCATCTGTGCAATTAATGTGTTCCTTAGCCTACTGTAATCTTCTTATATACTATTGTAACTTGAAATAAGGATTTTTTAAAAATCTATTTCATAGTGCAACATGTAATAATCTTCTATGTTGTTCTTGAACTAACAAAAAACCAGCACCACTCAATTTGTTTCAGATGACATTCAATCTCGGAGGCAGTCTTTATTCTTCATCACTAAATGTGGTGCACCTTTTCAGCTCTTTTCTGCTTCATTTCATGATACAGCAAAAACAAAAATTCATACTCCAAATGTAGTCACTGAATTACCGATGCACCATGCAATTTCAGCATAGGAAAGACAACACACTTGTAACACAATCATAGTTCTCTTTCTAGGCATCCAATCTATTTAGTTGATATCTTAGCTTCTTGGCTAAATATTAGAAATATTTACCAAAATTCCAACTAAATATTAAAATGTTAAACAAAATTTCTGACTTTTAATTCAATTACATACATTTTAATTCCACAGAATAAGGCACAATAGAATGACTTGTTCCAAATTTAAACATGAAGTCAGCTTGTAATTGTGGTTATTAACATTTGATTAATTCCCAGAACAAGACCAGTGATTTGTCAGGAAAGTTAGAAACTACAACCCACTTCATTTCCATTTTTTTAAAATTAAAGTATATTTTGTTATCGCACATATAATAATTTTGCTTTTTGTACAGAAATCAGCATTGAATTCTATAATTTTGTGAAACATTACTTTTTCTATAAGCATGCAAAAATAAAAAAAAGATTTTCATAAGTGTCCACAATTTTAGCCTCCTCTGTAATTAACAATAAAACCTTAACTAATTAAATCCCCTGTACTAAAAGAACTAATACATTCAATACTAAATTGACACTCAAAACACTATTAATATTAGAATCAAGAATCTCCTAATTCACAACAGTCACTAGCATGTCTCATGCATCAACAATGCTTTGTAAAATATGCTATATACAAAAATCTAGTGACTTATATAGGTCTGATAGTTAATAAAGTAATGTTAATTTTCTTCCACTCAACTGTGAAATAAACTTTTTTGTACTATTTATTTTATATTTGATAACTGTCTTGAATGTTTACAATTTTTTTGCATGCTTTTAAAATTACGCTTTATTTTTATTATAAATGCATAGATAAAAATATCTCGATAAATATAACTAGAACTGGCATGTATCAAGCCAGAAAAACTAAAATTTAATATTAATGCAAAAATCATATACAAAAAAAAAGTAACTATGAACAAGACAATGATTTTTGAGATGTATAAATCAAAGATTTACAATGGAAAATATTTTAAAATGTGTTGTACAGTATTATTTATGTAAATTCTATTTACCTTAATGAGTTAAAAATAAATCTTTAGGCAAATCTTGTTATTTAAATTTTTATCAACACACTTAGAAAAAAATCTATTCTAATAAATATCAAATATAATAATTCTAATAAATATCTAAATATATTTGGATTTAGAAGAACAAACATAAAAACTTTCAAATAAACGGTTCCATTAAATTTAGATAAATCTTTTTGACAACACCATAACTAATAAGAACTTGATCAATCTCAAACTATTGGTCTGACAAATTTAAAACATCCCTATTAAAATAAGTAAGAAATTATGTGTATACCAACCTGATAATTCTCTTGCTACTTCAGGTTGCTCTATTATGTTGGAAGGTGTACGAACAATCTTAAAATGTCTGTAGACAGCAAAAGTCATAACCAAAATGAAAATCACAATTCCACAAACTCCAATCGAGATTATAACCCAAAAAGAAGCTACAGTATTTTTGGATAATAACCTTAGCTTTGGAGCAGCTGAATGAGAAGTTGTTGATAAAGATGTGGAAGAAGCTACATATGCAAGGGGAAGAAAAAAAGGATTAAAGATATTAACAGATAAAATATTTAACCAATACCAAGTACCTTTACTCTTTTCAAAAATTAAGATAATTTAGGGCTCTTGTGGGTCAAATAAAGTATAAATAACTGAATCCTTCTAAAATAAAAACAAAAATCAATTGTAGGTGCAACTTTAAAGGTCGGACATATGCATCTCAATGGACTTTATTAAAAGTGACACGTATTCCATTGAGGTTGAGGTGGTCATATACAATATAATGGATACTCTATGCTACTGAATATTTCAAATAATCCTGCTACACTCTCATCTACCTAATGTCCCTATTAGCTCAATGAATTTAAAATATGTGACACATAAAAAATTTAATTGCAACAACAACAACAACAACAATACATCACAAAGTTGCTATTCACAACAATAGTAAACAAGTGAGCTCGTTTCAAGTGAAATATTCATTTTCTGGACATTCGCAACAATAAGACTACCAACTAATGAATTAAATTTATGCAATCTTAGAGATGATGAGTTATTATGTAAATTATTCTAGCAAGTATAAATAATAAAGTAATTAAAAAAATTCAGCTGAAAAATTAAATTATACAAGATAAAGTTTATCAAATCACTTACAGGAACACTGTTGTTCATCTCTGCCATCAGGGCATTGCTCAATGCCATCACATCGTAATGATGCCAGAAGACACCGTTCATTACAGAATACTTCATCTTTGCTACAATCTGTAAGAAGGATCATATGTATCTATATTAATAAAAATGCAACTCGAAATGCGTTGCTAAGCGCAAAACTAGAGAACGGCTCGACCGATTCGGCTAATTTTTTAAAAATATTTTCGTTAAGACGCGAGGATGGTTCTTATGGAGAGAAAAAATTAAAAAACCGCGAGAAAAATAGTTAAAATGGCACTTTTCTTACTTTCCCGCTAAAAATCTTCATTTCCTTCCCCCACACCAACTGAGTGAGATAGCAGGAAGTAATAAATTATGATTTGTTTAGAAAGAAATACGCGAAGTCAGTTGGTTTTCATTCATAGATAACGGGATGTTTAAAAAAGAAAGAAAATAGTTGCTTTCATTATTAGTCCGTATGAATATTTAATCTATGCCTGCTCAAAATAAAGTCTGGGCAGGGAAGAAAGATAAGAAGGGTGTGTGTGTGTGTCACCATTATTTCCTTTGTGCGCAGCATTTTCCAAGCTGTTTTTAAACTTTCGCATCTCTTGAAAACCAATTGTGTCTTTATTTGTTTAATGTGTTTACATTTATGAAAATTTGAATCTCATTATTCTATAAAAACAGAATTTTAGACTTTTCCCTCCACCATTTAAGTAAAATATCAATTCCGGGACAATCATTGCTCAGATAGAAATAGAAAGATGAGTAGTACAGTGAACAGACCATCTGAAGAAAATAATACTAAATAATACTATAAATGAATTATATGATTATCAAAATTTGTTTGGTTTAAAAAAACCAAAATTTGTTTGGTTTTGGTGAAAAACCAGTTATGAGAAACAGCTACATAAAATATTAGCGAGCCTACTTTAGCGAGCATTAATACTGGCGAACCGACTGGTCGCCAAAGGCGGCTAGTTTTAAATATAAATAGTAAGTTTCTACAGTAAGCAGAAATTTACACTAAAATAATTAAGATTATGTAAAACAATATCACATTATGTATTTTAAGATAACAGTGTTGTGGAATAGATTTCTATTGCGATTGAAACTACAATGTTCCAGTAATTCAATAAGCAAGTAAAATTAACCCTTTCAAGACAGAAGGCCTATATTCAATATGCATGCACGCGGCAGAGCCTATGCAAAAGAAATCATACCAGAGGATGGAGCTTTGGTGTCGCTAAGCTCAACTTTGAAAAAAAAATGACATAAAATAAAGTTTAGGTTCTAATATTGTCATGTTTCTACCTTTTTAGATTACTAGTTCATAACATGAGCTCATTCTGCCTCTGCAAAATTGTGTCCACCCCTTAATAAACCAAAACCAAGGCTTTCCATAATAAAAAGAAAAGTGTGCAATATGTATTCAAAAGCTACATCAAATATAACAGAACTGATGGTAAAACAGGGAAAGATTACAGTAACACAGTAAAAAAGCAAAGAAAGAAGAAATGTGATTGATTCTATCAAATGGAAAATTACGCAATTCACCTTTATTTATATTACTCTTACCCCCTCTCCTTGAACAGCTAATGAATAAAATAGCAAAGCAAGATTGAATATCAAAAAAATGAAGGTAAGGATGCTACAACTATATTTCAAAAACAAGAGACACAGGGAGCCATATAATGGCGATGAAAAATTATTCTAGTTTAAAATGCACACATACACCACCATCTCACAAGTTCAATTTCTGGAAATACATGGGTGGTAGGCCTAGCTATAGGAGATATTCACTAGTGACACATATTGTTACGATTTTAGCGTAGCGGGTTCGGATTGAATGGACTTTACTTGAGGACAGCACAAACAAATTTATTAACAGCTATTTACAGGATGATTTGATAAAGTAAAACTTCGGAAAATACAATCCAGCAACAATCAGTCACTTACAATGTAAATGCAAGTCTTACGCACAATAAGCCCAGTTCGCAAAACAGCTATCGTATAGCATAGTAAGCAGTAAATCACAGTGAGCTCAGTAATACAACGTTAACAGCAAAAGTAAACACAGCTCACTAATAACAAGCGAAAATCTGCTAGTCCAGCAAACCACTTCTCTTCCTTGAAAGAACAACTCTCAACGAATTCACTCACTGATTCCTTTTACAGCAACCCTTCCCTTATATAGCCGGGCCCACGTCACGAGAAGAAACGCGGCGCAGCCAGAATTGTCTCGGGGCTACCAGAATATTCCTCTAGCCAAGTCAACTCGGCTCTCACGAAGCACCTTGTGAAGCGCTGCCAACATTTTTGCCCACTTGTAACAATATATAACATAACCATTACGAAAAGGTTAAGATATTTTTATAGTTTTTCTGAGGTTACAAATCATACAAAAACAGTTGTCAATTGCTCAATAAACATGCAAAATTTTTGAAGTCTGTAATTTACCATTATTGAAATATAACTCAAATTGGGTTACCTGATAAAACATCAAAACTGACATAAAATAAGGCTATCAAAAAATCTGAAGTCATGTTCCTTTTGTTTTTGATAAATCGAGTTTTTGTTAGTAACAATGATTTCTGAATTTATCGTTTCAAATCAGTATTAATTTTATTTATATATATCTAGGTTTACAAGATTATGTTTATTGATCAATAAGATAATTTTATACAGTTATTATACAGTTAGAATATTTATAAATCTGGAACACCTATAAAAAATAATATTCAATTCTATTGGATAACATATGAAAATAGAATACTTCTGACTTATTTACAACAAAAAATTTCATTGAAAAAAAAAACATTTTGAAATAAGAGGTTGTAAGATGATTAGCGGATAGCGCTAGGCCCGAATTCCCAATCTTATGGTTAGTATATTTGATTTATTCTGTACAACATTAGAGTATGTGTGGAAAGAAACATTAAGATGCATTAAAAAACAAGTTACTGACATACAAATTATCCAACAAGTATTGATTTGTAAAAGAAAATAAATTTAACAGATTAAAAATTTAGGAAAGCTAAACATTTGGTAATATTCCATTTGCTAAAAAATTGCAATGTCATAAATCTTACTTCCAGTTCGATATGTGCCATAGATCATCTTAAACACTGAAGATGGATTTAAGAAACCATTGAATCGGATATAGAGGCCTGTCAATGCTGGAACAGTTATTTCTGTTGGAATCAGGTTACAGTTTCCATTTGGACAGTCAATACTTTCAACAAGTTCAGATTTGGAGTTAAGACCTTTTCTGAATTCCAAAGTAACATTAGGTCCTGTAAAAAAAAATCTTATAAGAATGAATTATTTCACTTATTTTTGTTAACATATATATTTAGTATTAGATATTATTTTTCAGGCTTTTAGAGGCCCATATATGGTATTGCAGTTTTGATTCAATTTTATTTCCAAATTAAGTATTATAAAATAATTCAAACTATTTTAATCTATCGAATATATATTTAGTAATAATAAAATGCAAAAAATGTCTGATTTTATGACATTTTGAAATAACCTCCCTTTTGTTCAAATGGCTGACAAAGCAGAATTAAAGTGAGAGTATTTTGAAATAACCTCCCTTTTGTTCAAGTGAGTAAAAAAGCAGAATAGAAGCGAGAGTGATTCATTTTCAAGAAACAATAACAGAGTAAAATGTACTTAAAAAAAAATTTTTTTTTCATGGAGTTTATATAATCATCTTTCTTGACAGATAATTTTTTTCCACTTTTCAACTGTCCATGTGTGGTTCCTTAAAAACAACTATTATTTTTCTTTTAATATGTCTTATTAATAATTAAATAAAGCTATTTCCACCATGAAACAATTTTTTTCAATGCTTTATTAATTCATGCAGTAAAAGGTCAAAGTCACCTTTTTGCATATGTCAATGTGACATTAACAATTGATATATTTTTAAAAAGTATTTTATTGCAAATAAACATTTTTTAATTAAATTAATTAAAAAAAGGGATTTTATAACATACATTTATTCTAAGGTAATCTGTAAAAGCATGAGAAATCACAAATAATTACTGTTATTTAAGTATTTGAAAAAATAAATAGAGGTACAAAAACTTTTTACAATATAGTAGTACAAATAAAAAAAATAGTATGTCATGCTATAATAGAAAAATGACTTACCAATATTTTCCAGGGATATATTTGATACGGATAGAAAAAAATATGTTTTCTCAAATGTCGCAATTTGAGGAAAGAGATGCCACAAACAATCATAATAGTCATGATTAGTACGAACATCAATGGTCAGAATACCACCTAATTCATCTTTTAATCCTCCACAATCTGCAAAAAAAAAAAAAAAAAAAAATCACAGTTATTATAATTTGTTTTCCTTTTAAGCAGATGTAATTAGATTATTTCATACTAATTGACGATATAAAATACCTTATAAAGCCTTAAACGTTTGTAGAATCTTTAAGAAAAATCATATTAGTACTTTTGAAAGTCATTTTTTGAACCTGCATTTTAAAAGACTAAATTGTTGCAATTGTGACAAGTATTTTAATACAAAAATAACAATTGTATACAATTTTCTGAAAAGCATTTATCATTTTTAATGATTAATGAATTTCAAAAATATGAAGTAAGCATTATCCACAAATGGTTTCTATGGAAAAAAAAAACTTTGAACCTGAGTATATTTGACAAAAAATAAAATACTAATTATTGTTCTGTTTAAGAAACTGACCTGATTTAAATTTTTATTAAATATAAATACTGGAATTTTTAATTTATAGGTAAAACCATCTTGAAGTAAAAGAGAAGGTTTACTTACTAGTATAGGGTTTTCTGGCTTTTAAATCAGGATCTACAAATAAAAGACACTTTAAAATGTAACAGAATATTAAAATAATCAAAAATTAACTTTCAAGAAAACAAAAGTGTGCATATCAGAATTTTTTATATCCATTTGTTACACACACACATATATATATATTTAATAATCGATTATAACTGCTATTATTTTTCTTCTGATATTAAATTATTTTTTAGATTTATTAATAATTATAGCTTACAAATTAAAGCAAAGTCAACGATTTGGTATGCTAGTAGCTAAATTCATAATTCAACATTTTTATGCAAGTAGTTCTCTTTATACAATGAAACTAAATTTATTAAAATTTTTCTTGACGTCTTGAAGTCAAAAAATAAAAACAAATTCAGCTGATAAAATTCGGAATTTTATAAAATACATAAAAACTACATAGTTTGTAAAGAATATTAATGTTTCTTATGAAAAAGGATCAAGCATTTTAAGCTTAGAAAGTAAATTGCAATTATTTGCCTTTTCTTTAATTTAGCAAAACATTATATAAATATCGCTATTTTTTTGGTTTAAAATTAGTCTTGAAGACTATTCACAGAGATAACTTGATTGCATAAATTACAAATTCTTAGCTTAATTACGCCATAATAAGATATGCATAAAAAGATATAATTCGTTCTTAAATAAAAAGGACCGTTATGCCTTAATTTAAGAAAAATACACAATTCTTTCTCTTATACAGTAAAATACCACAAATAAAATTTTTAATCCTCACATTGATATGTTTTCAATGAAAGTAAATTTTTTTTATTTACTTTTATTTGAATTTCTTTTCCAATAATTAAATATTAACCAAAACAATTCTAAAATCAGATTTCCTCTGATCTAAAGTTTAAAAAGTGAAATAGTACTTATATTTCTCCCTACAAATAAAGAAATATATAAATCTTTTTCAAATACACTTTAACATTTATTAAAATAGCAAAATATGCATAATACAACAAGTATACCTTTAATAAAGAAACAAATGGCTCTGAACCCAGGTTTTGCTTGATTATTAGCTTCAAATCTCAAGTTTAATTGATGATTTTGTGATACAATAACAGGTGGTCTGAAGATATCACCATTATACCTTACAGGATGTGTTCCATTATGGCCAGCAATCTGCAGAAATCAAAATTAGGGAAAATAAATGCAACAACAACAACAAAAAAACAACAACACTACATTTTAATTTAAGAGAAAACTATTTTACCTCTATAAAAGATCCCCGGGCTATTTGATAATCAATAAACATGAGCATTACATGACCATCTGAAAAATCAGATTTTAATACATACTCTGCAATATAATCATACTGATATAATTCTGGAAAATATGGTGTTTCTATAAATTGACCAGAGCGATAACCTTCTTTTGGTACACCAGTTACAATATAAGTATTCCCTGTAAAAGATACAATTAGTAACCAGAAAAATAATACTTCAAAAATATTTCATGTAGAAAATTTTTTTTTCAAACATTATATTCTAAAAATCATAGCATTCTTAATAGCTATTTGAACCAATTACTTCCAATGGACAGGAAAATGGACCAATTACTCCCAATTAGGCAGGAAAACCTGTTTAATTTTTTTAAATATATTTTTAACTACTTTGTATATTAGTATGTAAATTTATTTAAGATTAGTAACAAGTCTTGGGACTTGTAGTCTAATGATATAGGCAATCATTAGAAAAAATTGCGATGAAAAATAAGAATACCAATTGTAAAAGTTAGTACTGTTAACCCTGTGAGTAGAAGAAAGCTTCATAAGTAGGATATTTTTGGTTTGGCTGTAATTTAAAAACTAATAACTGATTATTCTAATGCTTGTAACAAGAAAAAGTGGTTTATGTTAAAACCTGGATTACAGAGCAATGGAGGACAGTAATTTGGATTGAGTATACATCCAGCAGATGCAAAGTTTATAACATAGACTAATTGTTACACGGCAAAGATTCTAAGATGGTTGTGTAGTGGTATTATGGTTTTCTGTAGGCCTCCGTGATTACTCTGTAAAGGCACATTACTTCTAGGAATTATGGAAACATGTTATGTGACCTGGTACAAATTTTTACCCTAATGATGATGCTTTCTGGGATAGCAAATAGGCTGTTTGCATAATTTGACATCCCAAACTAGTTTTCTGAGCACAAGCATGATTTGTAACATTTCCTCTGGCGCTACAAACAGACAATAATATTATCGAGTCTTTTTAGTCTACCTTGGCTACTACTAATAAAACCACTGCCATCATTTTCGAAGATGAATGATTTTCGATTCTTTTAATAAGAATAAAAGGGTTTTTCAAGAATATTTAAGATTAAAAACATTGTTACATACCAACATTTTTTTAATCTCATATTAGGCAGGAAAACATGTTTAAAGTTTTTAAATACTCTGTATATTTTCAAAAAAATAAAATATTAAAGCTTGTTGTAAAATATCATTCTAACAAGCATTTCTCAATTGTTTTCATACAACTAGTGCTGTGTGTTTTTAAATTACATCTCAAAAAAGCAATGGACTTTCTCAATAGAGTATATTAAAGACCTAATCTGTCAAGATCTAGATGTTAAATAAGGAATTTATATTTGCATTATGTCATGCAAGAAAAAAAAAATTAAAAACCAGAATACTGCTACTCAAAACATATATAATAATGCTTCTAATTTAAACTTATAATTATATATATTTATAAATAAAAAGAAACACCAAAGAATTTTTCCGTATTAGTTTATAATTAGCATATAATGTATGCAGAAACTTAACACAGGTAAATATTTATGAAAAAAAAAAAAATCAGATTTATGAGCATTCTAAAAATATCAATCTTTATGAATGGCAATCTAAAAATATCAATTTTTATGAAATAGCAATCTTTATGAATATTTAAATTTAATATTCACTGACAAAAATAAGGTTAATACAATAGAAATCTCAAAGCTCTGTTCAATTATATCTCTTCTAATAATAAAACTGAATGTCAATATGTGTTGGTGTTCTACAAACTGTTTTGACTTATAAGAAAGAAATTTGCCACATAGGGAGGATATAAATGTGAATCAGGGATAATTTTTTTTAAAAAAATCAAATTAAATATTCAGAACAATTTTGGCATTATTTCATAATAACTTCCAAAAATATCAAAGAAAACTTTTATAGCATCTTAAAATTTAAAAAAAAATGATCTTTTCATTCTTGTTCTTAAGTTTAAAAAAATATTTTAAGTGTATATATCTATAAGTTTCATAGTTCAAAAGAAATCTGAACTTTTGCATTACTAATAATTTATCCTGGCTTTTCCTGTCTTGTTTTACAATCAAAATGTGAAAATTTGGCTTATTTTCCCTTTTTCAGTAAGTTTCAATATAAGACATGTTTTTTAATGATTTTGTTTTACATTTTAAAGTTATCTTTATTTTCTGCAGTAATATAATTGGATGTATAACCCATGAAAGTCTATTTCATTCCACCCAAAGGCATTCGATAAACATTAATAATCGGAATGCCATGACAACATTGGTAAGCACTATCGTTGATAGATTCTCATATGGTTGAGTCCTAAAGGCTATCACTAAATTTTACTGTAAAAGGAATATCCCATCACAGATAACAGTAGTGAAATCATGCCATTTCTGAACTCATTGAAGCAAAAAGAACAAATAATTATGGGGAAATTTCTCATTCTTATTTTTGAGGCATCCACCTCCCCTTCTTTAGAAATAATGGTTCATGAGATTTTAAACAATGTCTATAATTTTAAGGTTTATTAAAACTTGTAGTTTAAAAAATTTTGCTAAGGAAACTACAGAAATCTTGTAATTTAATTCTGCTGAATCCTAGTTGCCTAAAGCAGCTACTAATGAATAAGACAAAGCAAAATAATATTTAAGATTACTCTTACTTTCCACTTTAATATTTAAGGTGACTTCAAACTTCATGGATTGGGTAAAAAGAAAATCGATTGACAAATAGCCATTTTTTGATACAAAATAAAAAGGATCTTTCTTAACTCCACAGAACTTCTCTTTGTGTCCAGGTTCTGCTATTTCAAAGTAATTGCAACTAGAGAGAAAATGAATATTCAGTCAATTCAGAAAAAGACAAATAGTATTCAAATAAAAAATATAAACAAGTGCAAAATTTTTATACTGTTTTGTAAATTAAATATTTTAAACTGCAGTTTATATAATAGAGTAAACTAAAGCTAAATATTTGAGTTAAATATTTAAAACTCATTTAACATTAATATGAGATATTAAATTAAAACATGCAATGCAAAATATATAACTTTTGACTAACAGGATGAAAAATTTAACAAATTTTCATCAATTTCTAAACAAAAAAAGTACATAAATAAATTTATACTAACAGAAATCAATATAAAAAATATATAATTGATATGAGAATATATTTAATACATCTTTAACAAAGAAAAAGAAAGTTAAAATGAATAAAGATTTAAATACAACAAATATTACATAAGGAAAATTGAAACTGAAAAGGAAAACAAAATTTAACAGAATTGACATTAGAAGATCAAATATTAATTTGAATGTCTAATGGCCAACAGAAATCAATTTGTAATAGATAAGAATTTTAATATCACAGAATCGAGTAGTTCTAAATTAGAGCTGGTGATGAATTATTTAATGCCACAAATTAGTTGACAAGGAAAATGAATGTCTTTCAATTCATGAGCTTCTGCTTGATAAACTAAATTTCATTTTGTTTATCAAGCAGAAATTGTTGTAAGACAAGAATTTTTTTAAAAGAAAATTTGACAAAATTTAAATACTTAAAAATAGTTTATAACAAATTTTTAATGCTTTTATAACATTCTTGTTAAAGAAAAAATAAAAAAAATACTAATTATCAAAACCTTCATAATAATTAAAAGTAAAAAAATATAAATTTTACAAATGATTTGGAATTTTTAGTATAATAAATTGGTACATTTTAAAACAGTTTAGTTTATTTTCCTAAATTAGATATACAAGAAATAAAATTCTTACTGGCATTTATCAGAACAGCTTGGTATTGACATGTTAGATATAACAATTGAAAAATGTGAGGCTCCATTATTAGTTTTAAATTCTTTGAGACACTTTCGTTTAGACTTATGGTACCATTTATTGATCTGTCCAGTTGAATTATTTGATGTTAATTTTAATTGATGATTTACTTCTGGCTCCAAGTTATATATATACCTATTGCTTGAACAAAGAGCTGCAAAATGGAAAAAATTCAAATTAAATGTTATAAATAAAAGAAATTTAAAAAAAAATTAAAAAAATTTAAAGACAAAATTTTATTTAGAAAGGATTTTAAAAAGATTTATAACAAAAATTCCACTTTTAAAAAAATGTACTTAAATGAAAATTCTTTAAAAAGTAGCTTTTATTTAAAAAATAATTTATAAAATGAACTCTCCAAATTTTTGATTAAAGCTGAGATTTTTAAGTATAAATTTAATTTCATTACACAAATCTGGTATGTATATTGATGTAAAAACAATTTAAGATAAAGCTTCTTATTAATATAAAATATTTTTATATATTTGACTAATTTATTTTTAACTGTGAATTTTAACAAAACATTTCAATATTTAATGTACAATTATAAAATTTAAATACATAAAAAACTTGAATTTTAAAACAAAATTTTTCATATAAGTTCAAACAGTAAAACTAAAATATGGGGGAAAAAAGGAAACTTGTTAAAAACTAAGATTACTTATATAAAAAATTTTTTCAACATAGAAATAAAATTTTTCAATAAAAAAAGGAAATTATTCAGAAATTTGATTAATTAGATGAATGCTAAATTATTTTCTTTTTTCTACTTCCAAAATGCCTTTCACATAAGAAGTAATAACATTTACCTTGGATTGTCTGAGAGCTTTCACCAACAAAAGAGCAGTTTATTATGGCAACAAAAAGCAGTAATACACATATAATGCCTATGAAAAAAAATCCCACAGTTAAAATTTTATATTATATATATGTAGTCTCAGGTTAGCAATGCTGAATAGCTATTTTTCTTTTTTACTAAATACAAATAAAAAAAACTAGTGTTTGAAATATGTTTAACAATTTCAAATAAAGACAATTTTCCTTCATAAATGTAATATGAAATTTTTTTTTTGCTACCTAAAAAAAAGAATTACATTTACATTTTATAAATCTATTTACACAATAATTTTTTCCTTTCCCATGAGCACAGTTGATATATATATAAATGCCATCATAATGAATTAAAAATAAAATGTGAATGCATATATGTATTTAAAAAATTTTCAGTCAAATATTTCCTTTTTGTACTTAATATAGAAAAAACAAGAAGGCATTTATATTTTTACTGCCTCAAAATTTCATCAACGAGTTCATCTGCAGTTTAACTTCATAAATCCTTGGAGCATTTAGAAATTTTAAAAATCTAAAGTCATTTTTTGATTATAGTACTATTATCAGCCAGTTTCTTTCTTAAAACCTATCAAAGGAAAAAAAATGAAAATAATAAATTTGACACATTTAGAACCTACTATATTCACATAGAAAATGGAAATATAAATAAAAAATAAAAACCCTCACAGTCTACAGATTAACTGCCAACAAAATGTTTTGTGCAGTATTTATTGTTCAGTATAACCAGAACCATTTTATCGTAATCCTTACATACTTTCACTCTTATTCTATATATGTATTCTATGGCTTCAGTTTGTCTCAAGCAAACTTCTATTTAATGTTAATTTATAGCATTCCAAGGCTATACAACCAGCAACAAACTGAGAAAATGATTTTGCAAAGACCTTTATAAGCCATGGGTAAGATATATACTACAGACTATTCAACAAGAACACATATGGCAGGAAAATAAAAAAAGTATCATAGATAGATAAATATCTAATGATTTTAAAATTTAAAGAAAATAAAATTTTCACAAAACCAAAAGAAAATATATAACAAACCTCACTCATAACAATTAGCATCAGAAATTTAAAATTAAAAAAGCATAAAACATTAAAATTGCTAGTTTCTATAAAATAATCAATATCACAAATGAAATATGCAATTACAGCAAAAAAATTAATTTTTAATTTCAATACTTAAAGACTTTGAAAAAACTTGATTTTTACAAAATATTACACAAAAACGAAGCAAATTGTGCTTGATTAAAAAAATTTCTGCAGTGTTTTTTTTTTTATTTTAAAGCTTTGCAGTAAAAACACATGTTAAAACTGAAGTTTAATACAAATGAATTCAAAACGTGAAAAGATCTAACTTTTTTTATAACGAATTTTATAATTAAATATAAGATTCCATAAATCAAATGTTCAATGAATATAAATATGAATCATCACACAATGCTTAACATTTATTTAAAAACAAATGATGTATAACTTACCAATATATATAAATAATCTTACCTTCATCCTGTACAACCATGCATTTCATCATACGAATAAACAAAATCTGTGGAGAAAAAAAATTATATTTTAAAACAAGTACAAAAAAAAATGAAATAATAAGAAAGCCTACTACATAAAACTTTTCATAAAATCATAAGAGCAAACTATATATTACAGGGTACTTTAAACATATATTATATACATACATTACAACTTTTTTTAATAATGAAAGAAAAGTATAGCTACTAAAGATAATTATCAACATGTAAAAATATATATTGGAAAATTGATAATTTCATTTAAGTGATAATAAAGCTAAGGTTAACTAAGCTGTAAGCATATATAATAAATATATGATTTAAGGCATTTTAAATTTACCTTTTCTATACTGCATACATTTCAATAAAATTATTTAACCATAACTGTTCAATCCTAAATAGTTATTGCTTTTACACAATTAGATTGCAATATATTTTATAAGCCGTCTTCCCAATACAATTTAAAGCTTTAAGAGAATTATTTTAAGTTTCTAAAATTATGTTGATACGATACGTTGATAGAATTTTAACATTAAGAAAATATTTAACATATTTAGTAATATTTCAGAGTTCTTTTTCTTAGTATTAGATTCCTTTGTCAAAAGCATCAATATAAAAATATAAATATTTATAAAAGCCAAATATTGTTATTAATAATTATTAATTTTAGATTTTTTAAATTGTAATTGCATTAGAAATATACCTATCATAAAGCAAGCAAAGGTGGGAAATCTTCAATTAATGAATTTCAGACCATCCTCTTTTCTTTTTTTTTTAACTGCTTCAAAAATTCCCCCCTTTGTTTTCAAAAATCCTTTTAAAGTTCAATACACAAAAAATAATGGAACAAAGTAAATACCGTATTTTTTTAAGGTAATGTTTAAATGATAAATAAGTTGTAATATTTTTTAAAGTTATACTGAAAGTAAATAAAACTGTTACGATTTGTAATATTTTTAAATAACTTCATTATAAAATTCAATAATTATAAAGTATTCAACATTATTCCATACTCAAATTAATGAAATAAAATTCATACTTCTAGAACCCATTTGTAGCAAAATATTCAGCTCTTTTATCGGGAATACATTACTTTTGATTAAAAGCAGTAAAAAAAAATACCTGAATTACGCTTCATTAAGATTCTTTTAAGCTGGTCCAACAAGGTTAACTTAGCCCTACCGGTTCGATTGCAGGTAGTCTCCCTGAAAAAAATAGGATCCATTATAATTTTAACTTAAAGTGTCAACTTCAAATGATACCGCCGAATATTTTATTTATAAATAAACAAATACTATTGCCAACGACGCTTGGAGCAATGGGTGAATTAATTATCTGTTGCCAACAAATAAGTAGAAATAGAGGATT
Source organism: Argiope argentata (assembly GCA_026289955.1). Lineage (NCBI taxonomy): Eukaryota > Metazoa > Arthropoda > Arachnida > Araneae > Araneidae > Argiope > Argiope argentata. Next base: position 3,502,022 of record JAOUZG010040464.1, read on the forward strand.
TTAATTTTTTCCAAAAGAAATGAAACGTTTCTCGCCCCATCCCTTTTTTAAAATGATTTTTTACAATATGCATAGTGAAATAATTTTGATTAAATGGATATGAATAAGACTGAAAGAATTTGAAATAGTTCTATAAAATTTTATTCCATAGGTAAAGTAAACGTTTTGTTAGGTATTTTTAATCCCTTTCATCATATTTAGCTTTAAAAAAAGTGAAGTAAATTCACTGATATTTTTTATAGCGAATTTAAAAATTAACGCTAAAACATTAGCAAACAGCAATCATTTGCTCTGTCACTTCGTCATTCTACTATCTGTATTCTTTGATCAACAGATTTCTATACTCTTGTTAAAATTTTAATTAATATTCACTTTAATTCTTGAAAATTCACAATTTTTTTTAAATACAAGTTTATGAGAAACATGCACAATATGTTTCGCAACTGCAGTTTGTGCAAATTTATATACGAAATCTATAACAAGATTAATTTTTCAGCCCCATGCTGATGCAAATTATAAATATTAAAAAAATTAATCTAATTTTAAAAATTTTAAATTTTAAAATTGAAAAACTTGTTTACTTCTGAAAAGTGATTAGTACACTAATTCATCATTAAACTATTTAAATAACTTCTAGATGAAAAATTGCGAGTATAAATAATTGAGCAATATAGAATGTTCTTTTACGAAAAAAATTCCTTTTTAAACAAAACAAAAAAATCGACGTACAAAGGATCGAAATATTGTCATACATGTCATGAAAGTCAAGAAAAGAATGCAGGTTTTGTATTTTGCTTAAACTCCTGTACTTTTTCTATATTAAAGAATTTTCTTGGTAAAGTTATATATCAAGGAAAAAAAATATTTATAGAAGATTGAGAATAGTATGTAAATGCATAAGAATAGTGGAGTTAAAAATCTATCAAAAGTGGGATTTAAGAACTTAGGGATTTAAGGTGGGAAATTGGGCATTCCATTTTTCTCCTCTTCTTTACAATATCGGAAGTTAATATCTGCATGTAGCAGCTTTAATTAATGCCGCAAAATGTTAAAACAGGTAACAAAAATTATCGGTATAATAACATGAAGGAAAAACATTATTTAACTGACAAAATTCAAAATAAAAAAATAAATCAGTAAAACAGTAGAACTGCATTCAAGAATTAAAATTTCATTCAGTTCGTCATCAGCTTGTAATTAAAATTTTACCCTGTTTTCTTATCAAATTACAGTCATTCACGTTATTTGAAAGAAATAAGAGATGTAGGGTGAAATCTTTTCCCTTTTCATTACTCAAAATATACTTCGAACTAACTTCATTAAGATTATTTTAGTTCAGGTACCTTATAATACTGGATCACTCGATTTTCTCTTTCAGAAGTACGAAAAATCACCCGTCCTTCTTCCTCTCAAAAACTGCAGTCGCATCTGGCCACTTAAGGGATTGATATATTAGGGCCCAAAAGGTTCTTTCTCATTGAGTTATGAATGGTCTCATCTATTTCTGCTTGTGTTAACAACATGCAGGCTTATCTATTTGCTGTCTATGTCATAGGTTTCAATTGTACAATAGGTCTTAAACTGTCACAAAGCCGGGACTATACCCCAAAAAAGTTCTTGGTCCATTTGGTGGGATTGGAAAGGGCGGGATTTTCCAAAAGCTCCTTCCTCAATCTAAAACAATAAATTCTACGAAATACTGTCATCAACTAAGAGTTGCCATAAAAAATGGTCATAATTAATGAACAGGTGAGGCGTTGTTATGACAACGCGAGACCACATATTGCATTAATCATAAGAGAGGAGCTCTTGGGAAGTTTTACCCCTTCCTTCATATTCTCCAGATACTGCTTCATTTGATTATTACTTCTTAAAAAAAAACTCTTCACGATTTAAATTTATCAACAAAATAAAAGTGCACTTCGAGGGTTGTTTCATGCCCCAAACACAAGAATTTTAGAAAGAAGGCATAACGAGTCTACCTGAGAGATGGAAAAGTTAATAGAGCAAAATGGCTCTTAAATAACAAAATAAGTAATATTCTAAACCAATTTTGTGCATCCATTTTATATTAGAGATAGGAAAGAATCTTATGGAAAACCGGTAATACAACAAAAAAGTCTCCATTTAACTGCCCGCTAAGACAAATATATGCAAGGCTATCCTTTGAATGTTCTTAGAAAATCTTATTGTTCCTGTAACTTATCTAGATGAGTATTTGTAATGGGCAAAATTCACACTAGCGGTAATTAATCACACTTAAAGAATAGGACGGAATTATTCTCATCCAGACGATTGTCCGGATTCTATAGTGTCGTTGAAGGGATTTGTAGTGTTTATGTATTGATATATTTAAAGTTGATTTTTAACTGACTTTTTAACCTCTTCATTCGTAATACGTCTAAGCGTGTTGAAGTGAAATTTCTGCATTGCAGCCGTACATGCGCTTCAAGCGTTTTTCTACACTTTAAAGCGTTTTGTAAACGTTTAATTGTTTGAGTTTTCTAATTCTGTTTGCTCTAAGGAAAAACAAATTTTCAAGGACAGGAGAGAACAGCGAAAGGTTAACTAAAATTTTTAAATCTGTATTTAGATGCAATGTTCGGAAAAAAAAGTCCAAAAGTTTTGAAACCATGGTAATCATTATTTATATATAACAGATTATATGTTGTTAGTTACATATAATTTGATGCTGTAATGGTAATAACGGGATATATAAATCGTTAGTTGCGTGTATGCAGTTTGGGAACTTATACACTCCCGACAAGCAGATGCAGCTGTTATTTCTTCCACTTCTGCATGTTGAAAGTTTCATGTTCATGTGATGAGCACGTTTAAATAATAATGACTCGAACAAAATTATTTTATGTTGACTACAGAAAAGTACCTTTTTATTTTTCATAGCCAAATAAAAAATTTTCATCTTCTAGAAAATTTCAAGTAATTTATTAACTGTCAGAATATTCTCTCAGTACCAATGCCAAAGACAGCTAGCTGACATGGTCTCCCAGGAACTGACTAAGGCAGGGGCATAAAGGGCAGTTGCCCCGGGGCCCCCACATAATTGGGGGTAGGTTCCAAATCTAATGTAGATTTTATTTTTCGTTTCTTTCTTGAAGGAATGTTCCTTACTAAAGTAGTGAAGCAGAGGGGGACCCAAAAAACTTTTGTCCTCGACTTCAACTTGGCTAAGTTGAGCACTGTGGTCTCCCCAAAACTTTCTCGCACACTCTAATAAATTTATGTCTGTGAACATCTTACATGGCATTGTCTACAATAGTCACGAAATATTGATTTTTGGCAAGAAGTAAGCACTTTCACTAAATCTACTTCGTCATCCTAGGCGAGTTATCCATGTCATGGTAATAATCCAGGCGATATTGTTTGGCGATGTTGTTGGTGTTTTAGACAAGTTTTTCTCAAACGATTGAAATATTAATTCTGCACAAAATTATGCTTGCAATCACATCAAATTTGATATATCTTAGTCACTGCGGTTTTAAATTATCATATATATGTTTCTTGGTCTGAAAGAATAGACCGATAGACAATCAACCCGTTGTTGGATTAGTCTCAAAATCTGATGCGTCTACACTATAGACGCCAAATTTGTGTATCGAATTTTATACATTTAGCTCTCTTCGTTCATTTTGTAGTCATCGTGTTAAAATTATACCCGAAAAGCCGGATAGACATTCCTCTGAACAAATTTTGCTTAAAATTTGACGGAAATTTGCAGATTCGATAGAAAGATAGTAACTCAAATTTTATTCACCAAGCTCAACGTGTTTTTCAGCTATCTTTGTCTCAGACGATCAGACAAGCACGTGGACATTTTCTAAAAATGTGTTTTTTAAACTCAGGGAGATCTAAAATTTAAGGTTCCTCAAAATCTCCAGTTCTAATTTTTTTGACAAACGTTTTTGTTTATGAATTAGTGACGAATTTATCACTAAGAGAACGAGCGCTAGGAATTCCTTTGATTTGCACCAGAAACCGCATATGAATGTCAAAATATTAAATTACAGCAATTTGTGAAAAACCAAAAACTTGTTAAATAAAAAAAAAACATTCTTACTTTGTAATTAAATAAAAACGTATATGTGGATTCAAGTTTCAGCGAAAATTTTCAAAAGCTTGGATAAATTGAATTTTTTTACATGCATACATTAAACCAACATTTTTGAGAGACTATTATTTGAATAAATTCAGAGTGTAGTTTTTTACATGCTGCAATTATGTTTCAATTGCATTTCTTCGTTTGTTTATATCATCATAAATATTTCATCATGGCAATTTAATAAATACATTTAAATAAGAAATTTTATCAACCAGTACACAATATTCTATTCCAGGTATAGTAATATATTCAATATTATCCAATATTGTATCAATAAGGTTACAAGGGAAGTTATTTCGCGACAAATGAATAGAGTATTACAAATAATGCAAATAAAAAGAAGGTAACAATTACTTTATATCATGCAAGATGCTGCATTTCGACTGCTTCAATGGATATATTTCATCTTTAAGAATATCCATTTTAAGAAAATTATACATTTATAAGAAAACCAATTTAAATAATATTCATTTTTTAGAATATCTATTTTAAGAATATTATTAATTTTTTGGAATATCCATTTTAAGATTATTCGTTTATAATAATATCCATTTTAAGAATATTCACTTTTTAGAATATCCAATTAAGGATGATTCATTTTTAAGAATATCATTTAAATGATATCTATTTAAAGATCATTATTCATTTTTAAGAATAATGCCCATTTATTATTTCCTTTTTAATTATTATTAATTTATTATTCATTTTTAAGAATAATATCCCTTGAAACAGCACATTATAAAATACACTGAATAAGATTAACTCAACATTTCGCTTTAATTTTATAACTTAATAAAATATCCTATTTCAAGATTATAAATTTTGTAAGCAGTCAAAGAAATCTAAAATATTGTATTCAGAAAGGTATCTAAATTTGTAATAAATCACTAATAAATTTACGGGAAAAATGGATTAACATATCAAGCGTCAAATATACTTAATAGAAGAAAGCTGGCACAATATATTTGCAAATTATTTCTACGTAATTTTTTTGGCAATTCATTTAAGTAACCATATTAATGAGCGTAAATTTATATCACTATTAGTTTTTATTAATTCATTTAAAAAGCACTTCATATTAAATTTTGTAAAGAATACCTTTTGCAATTAACACCTATCAAAAGTCAAACTTTGGAATATCCTCTAAGAGTATGTTTTTATTATTTTATTTGGATATCAAAATATGTATATAAGAAATGGAAGGAATTAAAAAAAAATTAACTTGCATTATATAAAGTCTGAAACGAAAAATAAGTCACAAACGAAACCTTAGACCAAGAACATCTAATAAGCATTTTAGACAAGAGAACAAAAATTGCCGAAGACAAATTTATAAATCATTTTTTGCAATAAATTATTACAATTTTAAATAAATAAGAAAATTAACTTACCCTGCTTCAAAATGAAAGCAAAAAGCAAAATTAAATACAATTTTTTAATAATTATTTTTAACAATTTTAAATTAGCCTCCCTCTTGGTAAAGCAAACTAACCGCCATTTGCAATTCATACGTAGTATAACACATTTTGCGCATGCGCCTTTTCTTGCCACGTAGAACCGATGCAACTCTGTAGAGGAAATTCACAAAATTCTAACCACTTTGCGCAATATTAATTTACAATCGTTCAGTTATAAGACGGCAAGTAGGCTGCGCATGCGTGGGAAAACTGAAAAATGCTGCTCGGTCGAGGCAAGTAATTGTCCCAATGGGAGTACTACATATCACTATATTGTACTTTTTCTTACTGCGCATTCGTCTGTAGAATTTGGCGGGTTTTTTTGGCGTGAAAAAATTGATCTCTTATCGTAGATCAATTTAAACATTTTACACTCTTTCCAAAGCCAGACTGTGTTCTTTTTGCATTTTATTTTCCACTTCTTTTCTATAGTTTTCCAAATTTAGGAATGATGACTTTTTCTATTTTACAATATTTCTTTGTGTAAATATCGGTCATTTTAATATGATATTCAATGAAAAAGAAAATTTCAGAGTTGCCAAAACCGCAATTTATAGCCAAGCATGGGATACCAGAATCTTTCTTATGAAATCTTGTCAAACATTAATCAGTGCCTTTCTACGCATGTGCTTCTAACTAGCCGAGTGTAAACTCGGCATTAGTGCGAAGGCAAGTATATCTGAAGGAGAAAAAAATAACTAATGTTAATACAGTTCCACAGTTTACAGTTTTTTTGGAAGAAATTGGAAACCGTGATTAAATGATTCCAATTTAGAAATACAAACTGAAGAAATGTTATATCTTCCATTTTTTGAGCAGTGATGTATATTGCAGTTATAGAGCGACTTCTCGATATATTAAATTAATCATTTTCTTTGTTTTGCAAATAGAGTGTTTCAAACGTGCATCTTTCAAACATTTGATCAGTTCTGATCTCTGAAAGGAGACGAGCTAGAATCATTTCGAAATATTTTTATATATAATTTTAATGAATGTACTTTCAACCTCGATTTTTTTTGTGTTCCAGTAAAATAATTATTTTAATGTTTTATCTGATTTAAAAGTAGCATGACCTTTTTTATTTCCAAAAAATTGAAAAAATATTGGAAATATGAAAGTTTTTCAGTTTTTATCTTTTTAAATTAACAATGACCTCACATTTGATTTCTACTTGTTTTCATGGTGAGAAGTGCCTTTTTAAAGTCATAGATTTGATTCCATGCATCCATTTAGAACCTAATTCGTATATATTTGGATCGAAACGTTATCTGATCAAATTTCAAATTTATTTAGTCTCTCCACCTAAAACGACCTTCAGATCACTTTTAAATAAGATGTAAATAAAAATGAATTAATTTTAGGTTGAATCAAATAGTACGGAAATTCTCAATATACCAAATACATACAAATCAAGGAATTAGATGCAAATGTTTGTCTAATGATTTTAAAGTAATATTGGACAAGAGCCATATTTGGCAATTTATCCCAAATATGGCTCTACCTCCCAAAATATTCATTCCTCCCTCAAACATATCAAAAGGGATATAAATAATTTGAAATTAGATACGATTTAAAAATATTTTCTTAATTCCTTATTTTTCACTTTTCACTGCTTCACCTCGGTGTTGGGCGGGCTTTTAATTTTCAAATGGAATAAAAATTCTGAGGCCTGAAAATTAATTCTGAAATTTTATAAGATCGACATTCTTTCATATGCTCTTTTCAACCACTTTTTATTCTTTTTGTTAACATGCAATGGACAAAGAAATCTTGACAACTGCTAAAAATCAGACTATATCCATGTAATAATAAAAAATAAAAATGTTAAATAAATTCAACAATTTATAAATACACCCGATTACGGATGAACTAACTAGCTGATTGCATGTTCTAGAATAACTAAAATGCTACGCGTTTCGTGTTTTCATTCAATTCTTACTAGCACTGGAAAGCACACTCTCCCTATATACATATATCTTGTTCAAATTTTCAATCGTTAATAAAATACTTTTTATTCATCAAGTTCAAATACATTTTTTAAAACTTGTAGTGGATGATACTCCATTTTAATACCATTTTCTTTCAAATATTAATTCATTCATTAAATTTAATTAATTTTTAATTCTTTAAATAGAATTTTAGACGTTTGTAATGAAAATTGAAATCAACACGCAGTAGCACAAACTGTAAAAATTAGAGGATTTTAGTATTTTTCACTTGAAGGCGAAGAATGCGAGTTTAGTTCCTGTGAAAATTAATCACTTTTTGATAAATTATTCATATTTATTGTAATTATTTAATAAAAAGTAACCAAAATAAGAATTTTCTTTGTTGACCTAAGTAGGAATTGACTTATTTTTTTATATTACTTGTTTTATAATGTAGTGCGAATAATTGGATCCTTCCACCGATGACGAGATGTACATCCTTAGGGAAGTTCTGTACAGTGACCGGTAATGGTCCTTACATTCAACCAGTGCTGCTGTAGCATCTATCCAGTCATTCAATTTTTTTATCCGTGTGCCATCGAGGCAAGTCGGAGAGTCAGTGATATTGCATAACACCTTCTTTTTCAACCCTACCTTTTTCTACCTCCTTACGAGCATACTGACCTACCGTCAGGAGAAAAACCCTGAACATGATTGCCGTAGGTAGACGAGTCTAAGTAAAGAGGGAAGTAGGTATTAAAACAGGCCACAACATTTGGTTGACCAAGCGCGCTTCATCAGGCGAAGAATTCATTTCGCTTGTGCTCATGCAGATATATTTCTATGTCAGTTAAATAAAATTAAATTGTAAGCAAACTTAAAAATTCCTTGTTATCTGAGCTTTAAAATAATGTCTTGAATGAAGAAGCCTTCAACTATATTTCTTCAGCTGCTTTTGTATTGATTTTTTAAAACCTGCGGCTGCCGTTAATTAAATGCAAACCATTGGATAATAACAAAATAGTTTGATATTTTCTTGAAGATTCATGTGTCTTTAAGAGTGGAAAGCTTAAGTTCAAACTTACAAACCCCAGTTATGTTTTTTCAAAACAAATCCCCAGTTATGTTTTTTTCACCAATGCATCTTTTTACTAATGTTCATATTTATTCAATGGGATTCAAATCGCAATGATAAAGAGACAGTCTTTCAATTTCATGTTCTGCTTCTTATAACTTTGGTCCAATTACGTTTGAAATCTGCATTTTTAAAGAGTTAATGCTTGCCTCCTGTTCAAAGTATTCTGTAACATTCTGAAGTCTTCCCACTTTTAAATGTAGGCATTGTATAAAACAAATCTACAATGTAATTAAAACAAATGGCAGGTTCTCCTTCACAGTTAAGATCAACGATTGACAGAGTAAAACATGAAGTGGAATTTATGAGAAAAATCACAAAATATGAGACCCAGGCATGGACACAAGTACAAATTAAAACCAGGCTTCTAATCGACGATTCTTCTAACGATAATGGTTCTTCAAATCTGTTCTTTTGGCCCCAAATAAAAATCCCCAGTCCTTTCCATCACCCCAAAAATGTAATAGAATGTCTCGTTTCCAAGACGATGAATTCCTACTCTTAGGGTTACTAGGGTATTTCTCCGGATGGTTGGACAATATACTGGGGATGGATTAGTTTAAAGAAGAATCCAGAAAAATCTTCATGGTCGCGACACAGATTCTCTTCGCTTCAAAACTCCGCGCTATTTGCATTTCGAAATGTAAAGAAGAAAACTCAGATTCGTTTAGTACACTTTCTTTCACTTCAATTAGTAACTAAATCTGATACAGCTTTATAAATAATACAGCCACACCATAGTTTATTTACCCTCGAGAGGCACCTCGAAGTGAAAATGAGATTCTTCCGGCATGGTGGTTGGATCTCGCCACCCTGGTAGGAACACTAATACATAGGGGTAAGCTCCTCCCATCGATGACGAAACGTACTTCGTACGGGAAGGGCTGTACCGTGGTCGGTAATGACCCTTAAGGACTCAACCATAGTTCCTACCAGAATTGCTGTTCCGCGGTCCAGTGATTCAGCTCTCATGATTTAAATCCGTGTGCCTTAGGGAGGGTCAGAGTGTCTGATATTGCTTACCCTAACCATTAACCCCTGGAGTGGTACCTCACAATTGAGGATGAGATGCTTCTGGCATGGTGGTTGTATCTCTCCACCTTGGAGAGATACAACCACACTAATCGGGGGGTAGGGTAGCCTCTTCCTATCGACGACGGGACGTACTTCCTACGGGGAGGGTTATATCATGGCCGGTGATAGTCATTAGGATTCTACCTCATTTCTAGCCGGTGTTGTTTTGGCTGTGGTTCGGTCATTCAGCTTTATGGTTAAATCCCTCTGCGGGTGGGATAGTCTGGTATGACCAACCCAAATCGTTATCCAAATAGGGAGCACTTTAGATATGAGGATGAGATGCTTCCGGCATGGTGGTTGGTTCTCGCCACCCACATGGGCGGATTACTCCCTACCGATGATGGGACGAGATTTCTACCTGAAGGGCTGGGAACATAGCCGGTGATGGCCCTTAGAAATCAATAATAGTTTCCTCAAATGCTGTCGCGGCGGTCCAGTCATCCAGCTTTTTTTAATGGGGATCAAAGTGAGTCAGAGTAGTCAATCTATATATTTTAAATTGTTAAGAGTTATCGTTTATTGTTACGGTTGGCGCGATGAATCGTTAAGACATACAGACCATCACCAACTTGGCGACTAGTAACTTGATGTAATCGGAATATCGACAAGTAAACCCTGGAATGTACTGTCTGTCCATAAGGAGATCTCTGACCGACAGTCGTCTATGTTTACGGCGGGCGTCATAGAAACAGGTGTCGATAGGGAGGATCTATTTTGAATGGGCGGAATCGGGTGGAAATCTGGCGAGTTATTCTTTATATTGGCGAAAAAATGAAGCGATAAAAAAAAAAAACAATTGCTCATTCGTCTTCTCGCTTTACCGCAGTTGCTCGTATCTTTATATTTGCTTAGCTTACTTCTTTTATATTTTATTAATATTTTCTTTGGTTAATATTAACTGCATTTCATTATTTAATAATTTTAGTCTCTTGAATTTTGAGATCCTTTAAAATGCCTTTTCGATTTAAGAATGGAGAGACTTTAAATTCACAAGCACGTAAAATTGTGCATAATGTTATAGAATTTTGCTTGTAATTTGCTGAAAATTCGTATTGGGAAAAAGATGGGATTTTAGAAGAACTAGTGGATGAACTAGTAGTTCAGATTGGAAGCACTGAATCGGATTCCAATTCAGAAGAAACAGAATCTTGTGACAGTGATTTAGAATTCTTTTAATTGAAAGTACACAACTGTCACTCGATCTCTGCTAGTTTTGCACTCTTTTAATAATAATTAATGTGTTTTATAAATAAAAAATTGAATTTTAAGATTGCCTTTTTTGTTTCATTTCAATTAGTTTAATCATAAGTTATAGAAGATATAGAATTTTATTTAGTTTATTTCCTGAAGCTACGAAATTTATTTGATTCCTTTTTGTTATTTTCTATTTTTTCATTAATGTGCTCTTGTTTTCTGTTATTCAATATGTCGATAATCAAAAGTTTCAACTTAATATACTTTTGATTATCCTTATTTTTTTAAGTTTCGTTAAAAAAAATCTTTGAAAATTTTATTTATCTTATTTGATAAAATGTAATTGTTAATTTTGAGTTTCGAAAAATAGCATATATATCAAAAATAAATAAATGCATTTATTTATTTAAAAAACTTTTTGAAGAAGTTTTAAGCATATTTAACAATGGATATTTTACTTTGTAACAGAATAAAAGCAACCGTTTATAAAAATTATGAAATAATTATGATTATTATGTTATTATTTTTATGTTGAATTAGACAGATTACTTCCCGTTTGCTGCGGATAATTTGATCTTAAGAAGTTACATAAATTTAAAACAAATAAAATGAAAATTAATTTTTTGTCATGCTGGATTCTACTTATTTTTTTTCTTCTTGTGCAGTCGTTAGACATATCAATAATTATTCAGTTTTTCTATTTGATTTATTCTGTTCTTTCTGTACTAATCAGATAGGAATTTCTGTATTATTCTAACAGGAATAACATATTTTTTTCAAAATTCCAAGTACGCAAATGATTTTCAGCCCAGTGAATTATTTTTCGAATTTGCTTTCAAAAATTGTTGTTGTTGTTGTTGTTTCTAATGGCACTTGCCTATGGACAAGCTCGCTGCTGGACCCAGCAGCAGATTTAAGCCGAGTGAAGCGTCTCTTGTTTCAAGTAGCGCCAACTAGGGCCAAGAGTACGACTTTTGCTACACACTCATCTCATTCGCTTGCACAACCCCTTTTTACAGGGGGGCACATTCACACATGTCACAGATAGTACACAGAATAACAACCATGCCCGAACCAGGACTCGAACCCGGAACCTCCTGAACACGAGGCAGACGCGCTACCCCTGTGCCAGCAAGCCGGCGCTTTCAAAAATTAAAGGCAATATATCAGCACCGCCAATTAGGCGCTAAACGCGCCAACGTAAGAAACTTGAATGAATTTCTACCTCTGCGAAATGGACTCTTCCTGCAGTAACCTGTTTCTATAACGACCGCCGTAAACATAGACGACTGTCGGCCAGAGATCTCCTTATGGACAGACAGTAACCATCTTAACATTTTATGTATGACAGAACTTGGCGATCTTGGCGTAATCTGAAAATCATCTGGGAAATCCGGGAAATTAGGCATAAAAATAAAGCACCTCTTTGCATTTTTGGATTGGATATTCGTGATTTGCATTTATACGTTCGTGATAATAGACCAACAAATTTTCACCCGTTTGATATTTTAGATTCAGAATTTAATGTATATCTACAAATCTGATAAAAAATTTTTATGCCGAATTTCATTTATATAGTTGATTTTGCATTTTTGATTTATTGAGTTTGCATACTACAGACAAACAGACAGATTTCTCTGATGACTCTTGTCCAAGTTTTGATAGAATTTACCACATTTGACGTTAATACCACATACGGTATTTCATCGTTCTAGGTCTGGATTTTCACTCTTTGCGCTCATAGACAGACAGATATAATTATAAAACTATGCTTTTCGAATCTCGAAAGTGAATACTTATTGAAATCTCCTGGCCGTATTTTTCAACGAATACATCATTTTCTACATAATTCGTATGCGAGAAAAAAAAACAGAGCGTTAGTGTCATTGGCAATAAATAAAGGAAAAATGCAAGAAAAAAACCCCCTCCGTAATTACTTAACAGATTCTTTCGCAAAGGTAGATGCATTTTTAATTAACGGGGAAACTAATCGTCAAAGGAAGAAAGATGTTCTTATGTCTGATCTTAAGGATAAACACTTTGGAAATGATACTTTGAAAGTAACAGGTAAATTTCCTTTACAATACGTTAAGAATTGTTAGGATAATTTTATAATTTACAATTTTCACAGGTTTGGTAAGTGTGGGGTAAGTTTCAGGATAACTTAATTATTTAGTAATAATATAAATTAATCATTTTTATAAAAATGTCAATCTTTTGAACTTCAAACTTTATTTTTATGCTTCGATATGTTTTTATATACTTCTTCGATACTTTTATTTCGTTTTTTTCATATTTTCGAATTGAAATTTTGCTATTGATTTTTTACTCACTTTTTAGTATAATAGAGCGCTGACAATTTCTGAAGTTTTGTATTTCTGAAAGCAATACGATATTATATTTTCAAGTATTATTTATTATCTAATTAGTTAAACCGAATGCATTCTTGAATTTTATAAGAGGGGCAATAATTTTTACTGAAATTGGAAAGAAAATATTACGCAAATCAATAACATTTATGTAATGAATTTTGAATTAAATTAATGATTAAAAATAGAAAGTATTAAATCAAGAAATTTTTAGAAATATATTTTTATTAATGCATTCAATAGTGGGAAATAAATTATTATCAAAGATTTAGAGGAATTTTTTTAAAAAAAAATGCTAGCCCCTAATAGCAGTATTATACAGAAATTAACTCATATTATTTACAATAAGAAATATAATCGTCAAACATTAATTAAAATTAATGCTATACAATAAATGTTTTAAAATTTTAATTTATTTAGTGTATTTCTCATACTCTTATTATTTCTCTTTGGTTTCCAGGTTTCAGATTAAAAAAACAATGCGCTAATAAAAACGCGTTTTTAAAAACATATTTAAAATTTTTGTATTATTTTTATTGAATTTCTTCTGTCTGATTTTTTGTTTGAAGAAAAATACAAATTATATTCAAGTACACTCATATGCGTAAATTAAGGAAAATGCAAGTTCAGGAAAAGAAAGAGTCAGAAGCAAAAAAAAAAAAAAAAAATGTGATTTATTTGTGAAGCTTATTTATCAAACTAAAAGTAAAGAGCACAAAAAGATGCTACATGTTTGATATCATTAATAAAATTTGCAATTTTTTATTCCCTGGAGAAAATCACAAAAAAACCCCTATTTAAAAAAACCAATATTGCCTAGTGGTATGATCGTTAATACATCGTATGCCACCCAGACGACACAATACAGTCAATACAACGCCTAGGCATGCTGCGTATCAAATTATCGATTTGATCCTGAGAAATATTACACCACTCATCAAGCAGTGCTCTCCGAAGTTCCGGTTGACATGTATGAGGTGGTTGATGGGCTGCAACTCGTCGACCAGGCATGTCCCACATATGCTCTATTGGATTTAAATCCGGCGAGAATGCTGACTAGTCCATACAGATGATATCCTCCCATCCAAGGCGTTCGTTTAAGATGTTTGCACGGTTCTACTGTTTTTGGAGATGAGTTCATCCTTCTGAATAATAATCTTTGAATTCGCCAAGGTACATTGGAGCGCATGATGAATTCCGCATAAGTTCCGAGTGAGAACTCTCAATGCTATGAGACGATCCTTGGTCTTTGATTTATGAGATCCTCGATTCATGAGTACGAGGGTAATTTTTTTCAAGGTTCGTTGGATCACTAAAGGAAAACTCTCGGGGAAAACTCGCTAGATTTGAGAGCAGACTTCTTACGGTGTGTTTGTAGTTGGCTAGGGGAACGCGTCGATTCGCGGTTGTCATTTCTGAGTACGCAGGGAGCATTTAAACAAGGTTCGAAAAATAGAGTCTCCCGCCCAATGGGAGTTGCGTTCTGTCATTAAAATACTGAACACTGAAAGAAGAAATGCAGCTGAAATTCATAAAAGAATGAGTAAAGTCTACGGAGAAAAGCTCATTAGTGACAGCAAATTGCGGCAAATGGTGCAGGAACATGGATGCTAGACGCACAGATGTTCATGAGGCAGGCAGCCAGGGAAGCCAATAACCTTCTTCAGAGCGTGCATCAGTCAATTCGTGGAAATCGTGGTTTCACAATTTCTGGGTTGAGTGATATATGGAAATTTTGTGGTTATCTCTCTGTACCATTGTGAGTAAAAGTCGTCAGGCATTGACCTTCTCCTCACAATGCGAGATCGCACGCTTCAGTTTCAACAATGATCATCCTGGAGCATTTTCAATGGGAAGTTTTTGATCAGCCACCATATAGTCCTGACTTGGATCCCACGAATTTTTACCTCTTTGCCCACATGAAACGCTGGCTAGGTGAACAAAGATTCACAACAAGAAACGAGCTTCAGACCTGCGAACAGAATTGGCTGAACACACAGGGCATTGATTCTATGATGAAGGTATTGCAAAATTGGCACCATGCTGCTGCAAATGTATGGACTGGATGGATGATTACATCGAAAAGTAGCTTAATGTTGTATTACATTCTTCCGTATAATTTTCTTGATTCTCACTGTGATTTTCATTTAGCGACCAATTGGACCTTGAAAAAAATAACCCTCGTATGACCATATGCTGGTGAGAAATTCTTTTTAATGAATGATAATGCTCGACTTCACCAAGATATATGGTCAGGCTGACTTCCATAAACATGGAGGAATTCTCCTTGTTGTCATATACCGAGAATAGATGTTAGTTTCATATGTCGGACCATATACTGAGGCTATTATTGTGAAATTTATCCGAATGATATAGTACTCATCTCACCATACTAAGTGGTCAGGCTGATTTCAATAAACATGGAGGAATTCTCCTTGTTGTCATATACCGAGAATAGATGTTAGTTTCATATGTCGGACCATATACTGAGGCTATTATTGTGAAATTTATCCGAAAGACAGATAGTACTCATCTCACCAAACGAAGAGGTCATACTGAATTGCACAAACATGGAGTAATTCTCCTTGTTGTGAGATACCGATACTAGATCTTCGTTTCATATGTCATACCATATTCTGAGCCCATTAGAATGAAATTTATTCGAATGATAGATAGTGCTCGACCTCACCAAGATAAA
>JAOUZG010040464.1:3518173-3534962 GCA_026289955.1 Argiope argentata
TTAAGTGGTCATGCTGACTTCCATAAACATGGAGGAATTCTCCTTGTCGTGAGGTTAGATTCTCGTTTTATATGCCAGAACAAATGTTGAAGTCATTGGCAGTGAATTTATCCCAATGAATTTTAATGTTTTAACTCACCAAAATTAGCTCGATGACGAATATCTTGAAGATCAAAGTTGGAGCGAATGGAAAGATCTTTTCAATCACAGGACTTTAATTCTTGCATGGTTGTGCTATCTGTGAGGTAGTTCAAAATGCTTGAACAAATATAGTTTTATATATTCTCTTTTTTACCCATTTCAGTTCCGGCAATTTGATTGAAAGCATACATAACCGATTACATCAGTGAATAAAATTATTGCCTTGGAGTTTTATTACATTGAATTTCTAATAAAAACATGATTTTTTTTATTTATTAGATTGTTCCAACGAAGAATTTTTATCGAAAATATAGAATTTGTTTATATGTTGATGCTGAAATTAAGTAAAATAATTTTTAAAGTTCTTACAATTGCCATGTTTCTATATTTATTTTTGGATGCCAGTATATAATGATTGATTTAATGAAGAAGAAAAAAACATATTGTTTACTGAAATTGCTGTTACGCACCATATGTATCTAAGAAGAAAAAAAAAAGAATAAATATAGTTTTACTCATTAGCAACATATGATATAAAGAAATACTATAGAAATAATAATAAAATTATTATAATTTAAAATAATCTTTTAGAATTTTAAATTAATTAGTTACTATTATAAAACTTAACATGTTTGAATGGTTTTATTGTTGTATATTTTTTTCTTAGAAAATGTTTGCCTCTGAAATGTTAAAGAGCTCTATTCACGATTTTCTTTTCGATGAAAGTAAGTATTGACAAGATTAATTAATCGTTTATTTATTAATTCAAATTTTAATGTTTTTATTCTGGTCACTTTGAAAATTAGAATTTTTCTCTAAATAATTGAGCTGCAATATATTGTGAATTTATTGCAAATTTCTATAAAAAATATTTATTCTCTTCTTTATAAAAAGGAATTTAAACCAATGAATTGAAAATTATGTCTTTGATTTAATATTCTAAATTTTCAAAATGCTACTTCTAAAAATCTTCGGGTGATCAGCATATTTATGTGAATTATCTAATTGATTTATTATGACATCGATAGATACAATCATTATTAATAGCCCATTAATGAAATCAATTTGTCCAATATCTATTTTTCCTTAAACCTTTATTGTTTTTCATAAAATTCTTCTTAGTATTTCCTGATTTCGTTCTAGTATAAAAAATTATAAAATAAATAGAAATTATGTAATTTCAAACTATAATTATTTAAATTTTAAAACATTATAAAATTTTACAATGAGCGTTTAAATTTAATTTTTAGATCCGATATCATAGTTTTTTTAATGAAAATTTTAGAAAAATACTCATAAAAAGTCAATGAATAGAAATTAGGTTTTCAAAGTTGACGACTAAAAAAATAAATCTATCAACCATTTGAACTAGAACCCTGTAAGTTGATTGTTGATATAATAGCCAAGGTTTCCTCTATTTAGTAATGTACCGAAAACACGGAATTTTTTAAAAAAATTATACAATCATTTAAAGAAGTAAATTTTATTTAAACAAGATACTTTCAAAGAATAAAAAATATTTCAAGCAAGATTTTTAAATAGAACTTCAATTTATTTATTTTATTTTTACTTTGTGAGCAGTTAGTTGAAAGATTTTATTAGATTTCCTTTTTGAATAAAAATCGTCTGCTCAAATTTTTTTGAAATCCTTTGAAAAAATTTTTTACTTTAGTTTGCTGATCAGAAAATGTTTTTTTAAAAAATTTTTCTGAGATATTAGGTTTTTTTTGTTAATATTCTAACTTCGTAGGGATTCCAAGATTGCATAAATGTATAAATTATCAATATGGCTGACAAGATCTTTACAGCCCGATATTATGTATGAAAGAATTAAGAAAAACCAAGAAAGTCTATTTATTCTATAGAATTAGTTACTTGTAACGTATTGAATCGTTTCATGTGTTTATTCTGAGATGTTCCTTATTCGAATTCAATCCCCAGTTATAAATATATATATATATATATATATATTTGCTTTTAAATATTCATTCCAATTTTAAAAACTAATTGATAACATCTTTTTTCCATTGACCGAATCAGCATATATATACAACTTTTATAAAAATGAGCATTAAAAATTGTATATTAAAAAGATATGCCATAGAAAATCATAGACAGAATAACTATACATAGACATCTTTTATAAAATTGAATATTAAAAATTGTGTATTAAAAAAAGAATGTCTTGGAAAAGCATAGACAGAATCACTATACATAGACATCTTTTATAAAATTGAATATTAAAAAAGAATGTAATGGAAAATCATAGACAGAATCACCGTAAATAGACGTCTTTTATAAAAATGAATGTTAAATAAGATATATTAAAATATGAATCTCATAGAAAAGTATATAATAGGATTACCATATGTAATAATAAGTTAAAGAATGTCAATAATTTTCAGTCCCCAATCCGTTAATAAAAGTATTGGGACAGTAATTATTGCTCATTATCTATATAAGCGAAGTTTAAAGATAATACATAGAATATATTGAAAATAATAATGACAACTAAACAGTATGTTCTCTTTAAAAGTGTCGTGGCTTCTTTATTAAACATTTCTTTCATTTTGCAACTTTCAACATCAAAACTTTCCCCTTTAAATCATACGCAATTCTAAACAATCACATCGCCATCTTTTTTTTCTCCTCTCCTCGTTTTTCTTTCCGTTGCCAATCCACAAAAAAACAACCAAAGAAACTACTTTTATATTTTTGGTTGCCATACAGGAAATATATAAAAACAAATTAAAGAATTAATTTAAATAAACATAAACTTAAAATTTAGTGACCCTGACACCTTTCCCCCAGAGTCATATTAAATCCAAAGATTTAATATGGCAAAAAAAATAATAAGGGTCACATCATTTACACTTATCAATAGACGTTCCCTACTAATAAATAATTTTAAAGTTCCAAAAATTCTTAAATTCTCTATAAAGTTCTAATTCGTCTTCTTCTATTTACAGTCGAGATAGCGCATCTGCATTGCTTAGTTTTGACCCTTTTATGTGACTTGCCTCGATGTCATGGCGTTGAATGGCTAACGCCCATCTCTGCAATCTTGGACATTGGGGCACAGCATTCGTAAGAAACACTAGCGGATTATGATCGGTTAGCAAGAAGATTTTAGCTCCGCAAAGTAAAGTTTCAAATCTCTTCAAAGCCCAAATAATAGCATACGCTTCTCGCTCGATTGTAGACCACTTCTGTTGTGTTGGACTCAGTTTCTGGCTTCCAAAAGCTATTGGATGTACATTGTTTCCTTCATCCATTTGGCCTAGACAACACCCCACTGCTGTCTGCGAGGCATCCGTGTGCAAGTAGTATGGTTTCTCTATATCAGGAACTTTTAATTCTGTAATTCCACACAATGCGGCCTTCAACTCGTTGAATGCTTTTTCAGCCTCTTTACTCCATGGAATTTCATTCGGCACTTTCTTCTTAGTTAGTTCTGTTAATGGTAAAGCAGTTTTTGCAAAGTTTGGAATATATTGCCTGTAAAAATTGCATAATCCTAATGCACTCCTCAGTTCATTCTTTGTCTTGGGAGATTTTAAGTTTTGAATCGCCTTTATTCTTTCTTCATCAGGTGCGTGCCTACCTGAACCAACTACATGTCCCAAGTGTTTAACTTTCTGTCTTGCAAAATCACACTTGTCCAAATTTACTGAGAAATTAAAATACTCCAATCTTTTGAAAACTTCTTCCAAATGTTTCATATGCTCCTCCCACGTATCAGAAAATACTGCCAAATCATCAATATAAGCACAAGCAAAGTGAGATATAGGTTGGACCATTTTAGACATGGCTCTTTGATAAGTTGAAGCAGCGTTCCTTAATCCAAACGGTAATACCTTCCATTGATACTGACCTCGGTGAGTTCGGAAAGCTGTTAAATGTTTGCTGCTTTCTTCCATTGGTATAGCCCAATATCCCTTCAACATATCTAGCACCGTTATAAATTTTTTCTTCCCTACTAAGAAATTCAACTCCATCATATTCTGCATCGGATATGCATCAGGTACAGTCAGTGCATTTAAACTTCTGAAATCTATGCATAACCTTATGGTTCCATCTTTCTTATGAACACATACTACTGGGTGTGCTATTTCACTTACTACATGTTCCATTAATCCTAACTCTAATAATTCCTCTATTTGTGCATCCACTTCTCTTTTCAAATTCTCCGATATCTTATAAATTTTGGGTTTCATGGTTTCCTCTCCAGCTTTTAACTTTATCACATGCTCCCCAACTTTAGCTCGTTTAATTCTTCCAGAAAACAACGTTTTGTATCGATATAGTAAATCCTTCAACTGCTTTTGTTGTGTCTCGGCTAGGTATTCAACATTCACTCTTTCTAATGCTTCATCATTTCTCTCAGCTATTGAAAGTTTTGGTGTCTCGTATATCTCACCGAATTCCTCATCAATATCATAAACCACTCCAACAGTCTGAATTCTTGCTTTGTATTCCCTCATCTTGTTTACATGGAGCAATCTTAAATTCCCTTCCGGCATCCTCAAATAGTAGGAATTTGGTTTTACTCTCCTCACAACTTCAACAGGACCTATCCATCTAGCATAAAGTTTATTGGTTGAGTCCGGTATTAATACAAGCACTTGATCTCCAGGTATAAATTCTCGAGGTTTCTTTCTAATATTGTAATATTCAGCGTACTTACTTTGTTGTACCTCACTTGTCAATTTCCTTTTCTTGTTGCTACCTCTAACTTTCCCCTTAACTCCTTCAAATAATTCTCTACTGATCCTTTCAGGTTTAGAGGTAATAATATCTCACCAGTCCAAGATGATTTTAATATCGACAGCGGACCTTTTGGCTCTCTTCCATACATCAGCAGAAAAGGTGGAACACCTGTCGTTGCATTTGGAACTTCTCTATAAGCCCATAGTAAAAATGGTATTTGTCTATGCCAACTTCTTCCTTCCTCTCTGATAGTGTGATGCAGCATATTCTTAAAAGTTTGATTCCATCTCTCAATTAAACCATTTCCTTCCGGATGGTACGGTGTTGAAAAGCGTGGACAAGCTCCTAAAATTTTTAAAAACTCTTGCGTTAAACTTGATGTAAAATTAGTTGCATTGTCCATTACAATCACTTCGGGAATTCCGGTCCTACTGAAAATTTCCAGCAGAGCTTCACACGTGTTCTTAGCCGTCAAAGATTTTAGAGGGACTGCTTCTGGCCATCTAGAATGTTGATCCATCAAACACAGAATATACTTATGTCCCTGTGATGATATTGGTTCTACAGGACCTATTAGATCTACATTTACCACTTGGAATGGTAGTTCGGGACGACATACAGGTGTTATTGGAATCTTATCAACTGAACGATTTACTTTTCTGCATTGACAACCATGACAGTAACTACAATATGCTCTAATCTCCTTGCTCATACCTGGCCAATAGAATGAGAATTTGATCCTCTGAATTGTTTTCCGAGCTCCTAAATGTGCTCCAAATACTGATTCATGTGCAATTTCTAGTATCTTGTTCTTTCTAATTTCAGGAATCACTAGCTGTCTTACCTTATTTCCACACATAATCTCTTCATGGTATAGCATATTATCCTCCAACACATATCCTCCTTTGTTTTGCTTAGCCAATCTCCATGCTTCTTGAAGAGTATTGCACCTCCTTTGTTGCTTCTTAAAGATCTCTGCTTTATTTCTGTTATTCTCTTCAGCATCATACTTCCCTATTATCGGCTCCCCTTCTTCCATTTCATTATTCACACTCACATTTACTGCTTCATTTTGAGCATCTGATCTTAAGTTCACAGCAACTGTGACAGTTGGATTGTACATTCTCTTTTGTTCCTTCAATGCCTCATACGTTTCCGTATCCAATAATATGTCAGCATTTAGTCCATCCAGAGTTGCCACTATCGTCTTAATTACAGGTGTAATATACGAATTCGTTACTAATCCAATTTCCACTTCTTTTAGTTCAGCCTTTAAACACGTACCAAACGCAGGTTGCAGCATTATGTATCCTTTAGAATCTACTTCTTTACCCACCACACTGCTTCTAAACACACTTATTTGTGCTCCTGAATCTACAATAGCTTCGTACTCAGTTCCTCCATATGAAATTTTTACTATTTTAAGATCAGACATCTTTGGCTGAACAGCAACCCCTTTCTGATTTTCCATTACAACCTCACCGTTGAATCTCGCAGTAACTACTTTGCTTTCACTCTCTTTTTCTTCAATAACTTTGACTTCCGCCACTTTAACCTCAGTCCGTCCTCTCCCTTCTTTCTTATCCCTACAAAATCTGGCCAAATGTCCTGCTCGCCCACAGTTGAAGTACGTAACTGGGTTTTTGAAAGAATTTCGCTTATCAAATCTCCTGTGATTACTCGACTCTTGTCTATATTCTTCACCAAAGATATGATTTCTTTTATTAAAATAGCTTTGTTTTTCTTGACGGAAATTTCCATACGATGGATACAAAGAGGCTTTATTATATTGCTTTGCATTTTCATATTCATCTAACTTCTCAGAAAGAGCATCAACTGTAATAATTTTACTCCAATAATCAATAAAATGTTGTTGAATATCTCTCGATACCTGTTCCTTCATCTGCTCCACAATAACAAGTTGTTTCAGACTTTCAAAATCATTAATTTTTAATCCCATTATCCACTCGTTGAAATAATTCGCCAACTCAAACCCATAATCTCGCCAAGTATTTTCAGACGATTTACAATGACTTTTAAATTTTCTTTTAAATGCTTCCGGGCTCAATTTAAATCTTTTCAATAACATACTCTTCACGTGCTCATAATCGTTTGCCTTTTCTTCAGGTTCTCGGGCAATTAAATTCGCCATTTCCAACGGCAATAGTCCAATTAGATTAGTTACCCAATTTTCCTTTTTAATCTGCACTCTTTCTGCTTGTCTTTCAAATAATATTAGATAAAAACTTATATCACCTTCTTTGGGATCAAAGTTATGCATTAACCTTTGTAATCCAACTTGTTCCTGCATCCTTTCATTTTGAAAACTCATTTCTCTTCCAACACCACTATTCACAAACGATGCCTCTATCTTCAACTTTTCTAATAAAAACTCATTTTCTTGTCTCTTCTTTTCCAATTCAAACTCATTTTCTTGTCTCTTCCTTTCTAATTCATTTTGACGCTTAATTCCTTCCTCTCTTTCATTAACTATTCTTTCTAATAATTCTTTCACAAACTCCTCCTCATACTCCGTACTTCCTAGTATTATCTTTTTTAAATCAACAACTTTCATATCTTCCGTAATAGTTTCTCCTAATTCCTCCGCCAACAACTGCAAATCTACCTTCTTTGATCTTCCTAAAAACGCCATTTCTAAATCAACTCTTCTAAATAAACTTCAATAAATATTATAAATTATATACTTTCTTTCAACAACCTCTATAATAATAAAAATAGCTTACTCTTCACCAGAGACGAAATATTAGAAATCTTGGAATTCTTCAAATTCTCGAAATCCTTTCAAAGCTCAATTCTTCAAATTCGTTCGAAATCCGTTGGGGTTATTCCCGCGCATTTATGTCGTGGCTTCTTTATTAAACATTTCTTTCATTTTGCAACTTTCAACATCAAAACTTTCCCCTTTAAATCATACGCAATTCTAAACAATCACATCGCCATCTTTTTTTTCTCCTCTCCTCGTTTTTCTTTCCGTTGCCAATCCACAAAAAAAACAACCAAAGAAACTACTTTTATATTTTTGGTTGCCATACAGGAAATATATAAAAACAAATTAAAGAATTAATTTAAATAAACATAAACTTAAAATTTAGTGACCCTGACAAAAAGCATGCAAAATGCGTTCCAAAAACAGATTTTCTAAAATATTAATATGTGTTTCATCTTCAGATTTTATTATTAAAACTTCTAGTGTTTCCATATTTCAACTAAATCTACATTAGAAATTCTTAGGTATAAAATTATAGACAAATCAACTCAAAATATCTGCAGATATAGAATAAAGAAAGATCAAGGGTCTGTTTCAATACATGTAAATGTTGCAAATAGGTCACTATGTTAATACTTCATTGAAGTAAGCATTTCATTTAAGAATATCGTAACTTTGCGCTACTGATTTTTTTTAAGTTCACTGATAAATGCTACGAAATATAATTAAAATAAGAATTCTAAATGATACTTTTATTTGCTTACTTAATAACAAAATAAATAAATGAATAAAACTAATAATATTTCAAGATATTTCGTTCTAAATAAGTAGAAATTCTGGATAAATTTAACAATTAGTATTAATAAAACAAGCTAAAATTAAAAAGTTTTTTGAGTAGTTGAAAAATCAAGATAAATGCTTAATTCCTGAAACTTTATTTTTTAATTGACGTATAAATAACGTAAAGCTGCTAATTTGCAAGTTCATATTTCCATCAAACGATACTTTAAAACGTTTTTATGATTTATTTTTATTTTTTCAATGGATTCATTAAATAAGACCAGTTTATTTAATGTAATAGTTTTCAGTTTTTTCCCCCTCCTTTCATTAAAATAAGCATTTATTCAAAGTGCTTTATAAACACATAAGGAATTATTTAGTATTTTATTTAGTAAAGTTATATTATATATTTATTCATTTTAAATGTAAGCTATTTCAATTAAAAGATCATTTTAAATGTCTCAAATTATTAAATCTTTACAATCTGTTCAGTTATTTAAAAAATTATACATTCATTAACAATCAATTGCTTTTTATAATATTTACTTGGATTTTACTTTTTATTATTATCGATTAATCAAAACTTTGTCCTTTTCAGAAGTGGAAAATAAACTGTTATGCCGAAATCGATATATTTTGCCTGCCATTATCGTTTGTTATGTTTTGTTTGTTACACGGATTGGTCCAAAGTACATGAAGAACCGAAATCCTTACAAATTAAGGATAGTTTTGATTGTATATAATTTTGTTGAAGTGATTGTCAATGCTTACATTGCAATCAGGGTAAGTGATCTTTAAAGTAAAATCTATTTATTACACGTTCAAAAATTTTCATAGAAAATTTAGCATTTTGAGAATTTTAAACTGATATGACTTGCCTTATACTTTTAAAAGAAATGTCACACTGGTCTTATACTTTTAAAAGACTATAAATGGGATGGACAAATCTATCCCTTTCACAGTCATGAAATTTGGTTTGGAATGAATTGTCATTTAGTACTATGAAAGCACGAATATTAAAATTTACTGCAGAAAAAGTTTTATTATCATGTGAGAACATAATGTTTTGTCCATTTCAGAAGTGGAATATCTCCAATATTTACTTGCAAAAAATATTTTTACCTACCTTTACCAATACTGAATTATTATTATGTATTTTTCTTTGAAAGAAGATGTGCTTTTTTAAAGTTGACCTGCTTTTACCAGTATTGCTTTGTTATTATGTATGATTCTTTGAAAGCAGATGCGTTTTCAAAAGGCTGACGAAGAACTATGGCATCATAGCTATTATTTCCTTGCAAAATCGGTTGAAATTTTGTTTTGCCATTTAAAAAAATGGAAAAATTTAAATTCTAATTTTAAATGTAATTAATTCCCAAAGTTTTGTCTAAATTTAGCTTATAGTAATTTTCTTTTAGTATGCTATTTCCTGATCCATTCCACTTTTCCTATTTAATAAATCAAATGAAGTATTATAAAGCTAATATGCAATAGAGTCCATGTGCCCAGTGGATGGATAATAAATCATTTATACAAATAGATTCTTTTTTTAAAAAAGCCCCCTCCATTTCTCTTGACTAAAGGTCAACATAAGATCAAAAATATAAGAATTCCTTTCATATAACTATAAGTGTGTGATTTATGAGTATATCATAGAATATAAAACCATTGAGAAATGTTTCGCCCCCTTTTTATGTCTTCTTGTACCTCGCTGCTGGAATAAAATGAAATTAAAAAGTTCAACACGTGTTTTCTTCTTGATGTTGGGCCATGATTCTGAAAACTGCTTTCCAATCAAAATTAATATGGATTACATTACATTATTAGCCGACTGAATGATTTTCTGTGAGCCCCCCCCCCCCAAAAAAAAAGAATTAAAATTAAATACGCGGCAAAATGAAATATGTTTTCCTGCGCAGTTTCCCACGGGGAAATTCTTTGGATATACGTACCCTGGGTACAACGACGAAGCTTTCTTGGCCTTCCGTAACGCAGGGTCCTTCCACGACGCTGAAGTTCGTCGACTTCCTTTGGAATAAATACTCTACGCTATACCTGTCGTAACCTGAAATCTCTTCAGATACATCTGTAGTGCTGTCCGGTATCGCGGTGTATTAAAAATCTTTATTTAATTAATAATGATAGTTAACTTTGATAATCTACATCTGATACCAAATGAAATATTATTTTAAATTTTGCTTGTAGCTCAAGTACATACGTAAAGATGTAAAATTAATAAATGAAGTAGATTCAATTTTTGAGAGGTTAAGTATCAAAATTTTATTTTTCAATATCTTTAAAAATAACGAAGGTTGAAGGTGGTAAACGATCATAGATAATATGCTTATATATCGTAAGCTTTCAAATGAAATACAAATTGGTGAAATCAGTGCAATGGTTAGTAAAAGGGAACTTTCCAGTGATTTTTTCCTATTTAGAAAAATGTGTAATGAAGTGGTGTTTTAAAAATGCTTTTAAAAATTAGAATAGTGGCAAGTGACCATTGATGGTTTTGGCCGGGATAGCCTTGTTGATAGGGCATTGGATTCGCATCCCTTGGGCTGCGAGTTTGAACCCGCCTGCCGAAGACTCTTCATGTGTATGGTGGTTGGCGCACGTTAAATCTGTCATGGTCCCAAAGTCCTCCATGTTGAGAGTAATACTACTGGGGGTAATGGATCTGAGGTAATCGTTCTCTGTTCAAGATCTAAATTACGATCTGTAGTTGGATGAATAAAATACATGAATGAAGTCCGCCCCGTAAAAAGGGTTTGGGATATGTGTGAGCTAGAGGTAAGACTTCTGTCCTCGGGTGTTCAGAGGCTCTAACTCTCAGAAGCTACTGCCCTCCTCCTTCTGTTGTAAAGCGGAACACGAAAACAACAACAATTGATGATTTAATTTAGATAGTCATTGTTATTTTCTTGAAGTAGGGAAAAGTAAATAAAAACAAACAAACATGCGATAGCATTTTCAGAAAAATAAGTAGATTAAAACTAATTGAAGAAGCGTGGCCGCATTCAAATAAAATTAATTTGCATTGAACTAGATATAACAGCCACAGGCTTTCATTTGAAATAAAAATTGGTGAAATCAGTGCAGATGTTGAGGAACTCCAATTTAACTAAGAAAACATAAAATAGTTATAGATTTCATTTCACTTTTTAGAGATTTACAATTACAAAAGAAGCCTTAATTTTATTTCATGATTATAACTAATACTAGTATGCGATTTGCGAGAACATTACAATTAATTTTTCATATAAAGATAAGTTGTTTGAATAACCTTTTTTTTTCAGCGAATATATTAATATTTTGAGATCTAGTATTTATCTTACAAATACATTCATTTATTAATTTGTGATAATTTTAGGTAGTACATTTTTTGTTGAACAACGTGGACTTATTCTGCTTAGCGAAAGTCAATCTTGGTCATCTTTTCTCTTTTGTAAGTAGAAGCTATCAATTTTTTAAAAAAAAATATTTAATTTATTTTGAATAGTTATTATTAATATATATGTGGGAGTCCAATGTTTCCAAAAATATTAGACTCTTCAGATAGCGGGGTTTTAGTGCCGTGGTGTCTAGAGTTTTTTTTTTTTTTAAATATTTACGAGTTCAGTTTCTAAACTAAGATAAAATAATGCAAACGAAGGATGAAGAGACTTCTTTAAAAAAAATAAAAGAATTTATTTAGAGTTAAAAGGAAAAATTTACGAAGGGGATTATTTACAGGGATATATTAAATGGATTATAATTTGGAGATGCTAAACAAAAAGAAAGTTAGATTATTTCGTCTAGGAAGACGTTAAAAGTAACGAAAACATTATGTGACTGAAAACATATTACCGCGTTGCTTTGCGAGCGGGAAACGCTGACAAATGTCTTGATCGTACGGTGGTTAGTGGGCCTCTGCCTGAATATTAATTGTGACAGTTTTTCAAAAGCTCGCCAGATGGCGTTGTTCTGGAATGCTGTATTAATTAAAAGTATCGTCCTCTGAGAAATGATCTAATCTTTTACAATTCTCGCTTTGAATTACGTCTACCATCGGACGTTGATAAAAGAAAAAATGAAAGCTAAAATGATGGTTAAACAAAATTGCTCCTTGGGATATTATACATATATATCAAAGTTTGAATACTTATTATTAATATATATATATATATATATATATATATATATATCAAATATATAAAGTTAAAGTAATTTTTCCCCTCAGTGATTTATCTTAGTGAATCGTTATTTTACTATATGATTTCGATTGAGTTTTCTTTGATAAATGTAGACATAGGTAAAGAAAATTTAGATTTTTTTTAATGATTAAGGATTTTTATACGTTTACTGGGGTGTGTGAGAAAATGCTGGAGTCATCAGTTTTCTAGAATGCGTATTAAAAATAATTAAATAAAAAGTGGGAATTAGGTCAGGAAATCAGAGATAATTTTAGAATGAAGTTAATATAGGTTAATTAAAATTTAATTCAAATTTCAAAATATCATGTATGGGTGTGTACATATATAATTTTCAAAAAATTTAATATACTCCTCCTTTTTTGTCAAGATTATTGTTTAATTAAATTTTTAATAAACAACAACAATATATCTTTCGATTTCTGCTATTAGTTCATACTCTTCCTGTATATCTTGTTCAAATTTTCAGTCGTTAATAAAATACTTTTTATTCATCCACTCAAGTTCTAATACATTTTTTAAAACTTGTAGTGGATGTTAATACAGTTTTTTTCAAATATTAATTCATTCGATAAATTTAATTCCTTTTTAATACTTTAAATTGAGTTTTAATTAAATGTTTAATGATTTGCAATGAAGATTGAAATCAACAAGCGCTAACTCAATCGGTAAAATGCGAGGATTTCAGTGTTTGTCACGTGACAGGTGAAGAATGCGAGTTCTATTCTCACAAAAATTAATCATTTTTTGATAAATTTTCTATATTAATTGTAATTATTTAATAAAAAGTAATTAAAAGAAAATTTTCCTTTGTTGATCTAAGTAGGAATTGAATTTTAAATATCTTTATATTATTTGTTTAAATCGACATGAATTGTAACATTACAAGTGGTACAAAATTTAAATAAATGGAGATTCGAATATCTAATCCGGAGTATCGATAATTGATAATTTTGTTTGTTTGTTTTTATAACATTTAAAAAAATAAGCCTATATATTCTTGATTATGGAAATATTATGCATAAAAGAATAATCGTACTTCATATCATCAAAACGTGAGTAACTTATTAGTAGTAATCAAAACGATGAAAAATATAGTTGCAATGTATGTTAAAAAATAATCTGAAAACTATTAAAACTAAGCAAAACATTGTTTTTGGTGCAGAAAGTAAAATTAATATTACTTAAAAGTTAATTAAACGTTTTTTTATTAGTGCCAAATGATTGGGGTGCAATTTTATATTGTGAAGTAACTGATGAAAAACAGAATTCGTTATATTTATTTTTAATTAAAAATATTAGTAAAATATTACTTATTTCTTTTTTAGAAAATAAGAAATCTTTACACATAAAATAATGCCTTGAAGGATTTTTTTATCAAGCATATTTTATGTAGCAATTTAAAATAATACTCAGATTATAAACATTAACATGTTAGTATAATCTCTAACAAATAAACAGTATTATAAAAAATGACATTTGAACTAAAAACGATTTTTTACGATAACCATATATTATTTATCCATAAGTTGTTCTTTAACTCCCTTAACGCCTTTTGAATGCCAATAATTAGAAACAATTTGTAAGACAAAGGGCTTCTTTTATGTCAGGGGTAGAGACAGTGATCACATCCAGATTTAGTCACCAAATTTTACTAACATGTAGAAATGGGACACAGCACACACATTAAACAACAATACGAAAAGTACACAATACTATTTCATCATCTATTTATTTGGTCAGTCTTAGGCCCAGATATATCTCAACTTTCTTGCTTCATCAGGTCTCCATTTCGACTCCGATCCCAATTCCCGTCCTCCTTCCACGTTCGTCAGTCCCGGAATGCCTCGTCCTCACCCTCGAAGTCAGCCTCTTCCAAGTCCCCTTTCATTTTGCAATCCATCTCCCATCAACTACCTCTGGTTGATTTCTCTCCACACTCAACCCTTTCCCCCCACATTCCTGCGAATCTCCACAAAAAGGGTTGCTAAGTGAGGCGAGAAGGGTTGCCAAAATAGACGGACCTTACACAGTATTTATTCGATGAAACCACTTAGAACATTTCATAGAAGAATCACCCAGAGTTATTTTGTTCATCTTAATATTAGATATCGAAAAATAACGAAAACAAAATTTTTGATCAGAGATTTAAGTGTAAAAAAAACTGTGCATATAGGGAAAAAATTGAGCATGCAAACATATTTCGCTTGTTCTCGATTTCCAGTATGTTTAGAATAAGTCGACATAAAACGATGAAATATGGCATAAAACATTACGGAAAAAAATCAACAAGTTTCCAGAATACTTGTGTAACTAATGATTTAAAATCGAGCATGAAAACATCTTTTATTTGTTTTTGATGTCCAGTATAAATATGATTATTCGCTGACCATATAGCAGTAAAACGGCTTAAAAAAGTAAAAAATTGTCAAAAGACAACTTGTGGATATAATGATAAAAATAAAATATTCGAATATTTTTTGATTTTCTTAATTTTCAGTATATCTATCTTGTTGACTATATGCAATAAAACCGTACAGAAAAAAAAACTCAACAAGTTACCAAAAAGACAAATTGTGAGTCTGATGATAAAAATAACTCAACAACTGATATAGCAATAAATAACAGTGATAACAATAAATAACTGGTGATAACAATAAACAACAATGCAAATATCCTTCGTTTCTTCTAGATGTAAAACATATCTAGGATTATTCGTTGACTATTTGCAATAAAAAGGTTCAGAAAAAAACATATCAAAAAGTTGCTGGAAAAAAACTTGTGTAGCTAATGATAAAAAAATAGAGCATGGAAACATCTTTTACTTGTTTTTGATGTCCATAATAAATATGATTCCTCGCTGGCCATATTGGAGTAACATGGCTTAGAAATAAGTAAAAAGTTGCCAAAAGACAACCTATCGATATAATGATAAAAATAAAAAATGCAAATGTCTTTCGTTTTTTCTTAATTTTCGGTATATCTAGAATTATTTGTTGACTATAAAAAGGTGCAGAAAAAAAGCAACTCAACAAGTTGTCAAAAAGACTACTTGTGGGTCTGATGATAAAATTAGAGTAAGCAGACATCTTTCGTTTTTTCTCTATTTCCAATATATTTTGGTTTAACCCTTTACCCGCGACTTCGTACGCGTGAAAATTTTGATTTGTTTGTATGAGAACTGGCAACTAATCACAATGTAAAATGTCCTCAAATCGTACCATAATGTGTTGTTGAAAATAGTTTTCGCCAAAAAATATTAGTTTGTCGCCAAATTTTAGCGAAATAGCCGAATGTAGCGCAGGGTTATACGTAATAGAAATTTTTAAATTCCTTTATTATATTTTATTTTGGTACTTTTCCCTTAACCGGGCGCAACCCAAAGTAACCTAATAATGTTGAATTCCACCAAATTTCTTACAGCGATTTTAAAGCATAAAAAAAAATCTTCAAATAATGTAGAATTCTGTCAACTTTCTTTGGCGATTTTCCGTTTGCGTTCGGCTAATGGAAAAGTACCTTTATTTTGTTTTAAAAGTACTCCGGAATAAATCAGGAAGATCGATTAATTAACAATGTTTAATTTTAAATGCAGCAAACACCAAGAAAAAAAAACAAAATCGTTTGAAATAACAGGTCTAAAACATGTTAAGCCTTACTCATTTGGCGATGGGGAAACAAAAAATTTTGGCGAGAAAGTTATTTTTTAATTAATAAAAAAATTAACCGCTCAGTTAACCGGAATAAATAACAGCCTACGTTCTATTCTATCTATAATCTATCTGTGTGCTATATTTCATCCAATTTCGATAATACTTAGCTTATAAACATTAACATGGTGATATAATGGGGTCAATTCATGGGTGACGTGTCACGTACCAAACAAACCGATTCTGCTCAATTTTCAACCGTTCTGCGCATCTCGGGATGTCTGCCGATAACGTTGGTGAAAGCATTGCAGTCAGCTGTTGCAGTTGAATGTTACTCTAGCCGAATAATTATGAAAAACTTTTAACATTTTTTTAAAATTTAATATTTTGAATTATTTTCACTAAACTTTTGTAGTATTGTAATTTTATTTCTGATCCTAAAATTTCAATTAGTATTTTCAATGCAATTATTTTTTGTCTAATTAATTAATATCACTTTTTAATTTGTTTGCTACCCTTTTATTCTTTACTTTTCCATATTATATATATATATATATATATATATATATATATATATATATATATAT
>JAOUZG010040464.1:3538617-3555826 GCA_026289955.1 Argiope argentata
AAGATACATTTTGACAAATGGCTAAGGTGGTGTTTTTGAAAAATTACATATTTAAAAAAAATTTAAATGTTAAATCACAGAGAAAATGTCAATAAAGAAAATTAGAAATGCACTGAAGATTTTGTTTATTTGTCCCCATTTGTTTTAGACAGTTTATTTGTCCCCATTTGTTTGTCAATACACATACCGATTTTTCTTCCTTTGAGAGGGTTTTCTAAAAAATTACTAGAACAGTTTTTGAGTTTCAAAATTTTGTGAATATAAACACACTAAATGGATTCTTGAAAATAAACAGCGCATATCACAACATCGAAAACAACAACCTTCCATTCCAAAGCTAACAACCAATGTCAGGATTGTTGAAAGGAAACTAAAAAAATGCATTTTATCGTGGCAATAACTTGTGTTTCGCATCAAAGCATCCAGCAGCACATTCGTATTTCATCTTTTAACTTTAACAGGAGGAAAGAAAACGACTCAAAATTAATAACTACATACGTAAACAAAAAATCCGCTTCTTAGTTGGTGGAGGGCGTTAATGACAGACTCATCGAGGAGAGCTTTGCGGATGAAGACTTAAATGTCATGCGCAGAAGTCACATGTCATGCACCTTTTACGTCACATGAATTGACCCCATTTCTAATAAATAAACAGCGTGATTGACTCACATCATCCATCCATCCAAACTTTCACATTTATAATAGTAGTATAGAATACTCGTTTGTTGACTATACTCAGTAAAACGGTTTAGGAAAAACATCTCAACAAGTTGCCAAAAAGACAACTTATTAGTATGAGGATAAAAATAAAAAATGCAGACATTTTTTTGTTTGTCTTTCCTTTCTGGAGCATTTAGAATAACTTTGACTGCGAGTAGTAAACTGTTAAGAAATAAGTAACAAATTGCAGAAAATGTACATTTACTTTTATTGGTCCTAGACCTTTCAACCTCAAGTTATTAATTGACGATTAATTTTGCATTAACCTCGAAAATATCTTGTTTTCTAAAGTCTACTACAAAATTTAAAGAGCTCTGATTGAGATTTTATTTCTAAAATTAAATTTATTGTGTATTGATATTGAAATCAATTCACTTTTTAACCATTTTTTATACTTCACCTTTAAATTTTATAAATTCAAGGACATATTCTAATTTTTCAGTTTTATTCATGTGCTTGCTTTTTGGCACGGATTTACTAGTTTACATAATCCAGCCTCGAAAATATTTTGTACTTTATTACATAAAGAATAAATTTACTTGTAAGACATAAAATTTCATAATATTCCAATTGTTATTTTATATATATTCTGAATACTTTTCTTTTTATGTTGAAGGCAAAATATTTATTACTTTGTTTTAAATGTAATGCATTAAAATAATTTGAACCTTTTTTCCCCCTTTTACAGAGATTTCAGAATATAGCGTGGCTGATCTTACTCAACAAATTGTTCGACCTTTTAGATACGGTAATAATTTTTATTTTTAATGATGTATAAAAGTAAAAAATGTTTCTATTTTACATTAAAAGTAGAATAAACATTCTGAAATAATTAAAAAAAAGAAAGAAAAGAAAGTTTACAACAAAGCTTTAGGTCCAATAAGTTTCCCTTCTACAATTAATTATAGTAGAAATATAAAATTATTTATATTTAATTGCGATTTATTAATGCTAAGCCATGATTCTGTCTTTTTAACCTTCTAAAACAAATATTTTCTTTCCGAACCATATCGTAATTTTTTATGGATTTCTACATTCAAATTTTCTGAATATATAAAAAGCATAGTTACAAGTCTGCCGCCGACAATTTGTTTTCAAAATCAAACGACGATGCATACGACGATTGCAGAGCATAAAAGTTTCCCTAGGTGATTATGCATATTTGTGGTAACCACTAAAAGGAATAGTGCGTCTTCAAGTGAATATGTAAATTCCCATCGCTCGAAAAACCCCGGGGAGCACCACGTAATTCAAGATGAGATGCTTCCGGTATGGTGGTTGGATCTCGCTCCCTGGTGGGTGCACTAATAGGTGAGGATAGGCTGAGGATAGATCGATGATGAGACGTACTTCCTACGGAAAAGGTTGCATCGTGGCCGGTACAATCGTAGGATTCAGCCGCAGTTCCCGGCAGTGTTGCTGTTGCGGTGGTCCGGTCATTCTAGTGGTTAAAATACGTGGCTCTAGTGGTTAATCTAGTTCTAGTGGTTTAAATTCGTGAACCTTTGCGATGGGTTGGAGAGTCTGGTATGGCTTCCCATCGCTAGAAAACAGTTTTGATGAGAATGAGTCGTGTGTTGATCGCTAAGAAATTACTGTATACGATACATAATAATTGTAGCTCTGAAATGAGCAAATATTTGAGCATAATTTTATTATCCAAATTTTACCTGTAATAGACAAGATAAGAGATTAATGGTGTAAGTAAAGTGGTCTTAGACTTTACCGTATTAAGTGAAACTTCTATCTCTTAGCTGAACATTTTCACGATAGACTGACAGATTGGATTCCGAACAGGCAATGATATAGAGTGGCATCTCACTCCCAGGATCTTAACCAGAGGGGATTTGCCTGAAAGACACTGTGTATCTCACACAGCCCTCAACTTTGGACGACTTGAGACCAACAATTGAAACTGAGGTCAACTGGAACAAAAGTTTTGCAGAAAACTATTGCGAACTTCGATTCCAGAATTCACCAAATCATTTGTTCGAACAGACAAAAGTTTGAAATAAAGTTGTTCTGAAAATCATCAATAAACATTGATTTTCACTAAGTTGTTTTTTCACATTTCTTGAAATTTCCATAACACAGGCTTCACACTTTAATTAGACTACGAAGCTATATTCGAGGACCCACCCCCTGTATTATAAATCAAAATATTCGTCAGGATATGTTATATCCGAATCTGTAAATGTTAGATGCTGGATTCTGTACGCCCCCCCTTAAATTATATATTTATTTTGTTATTCACCCGTATAACAAATTATTTTATTGTCATGTGAAAACATGATCTTGTTTTCGTTAGGTTTTGATGCCCCCAAAATTTATGAGCAAAAAATATTTTTATCTTCTTTTAAGGTATTACTTTATTATTACGTATGCTTCTTTGATAACAGATGCGTTTTTAAAAGGCTGACCCGCTTTTACTAGTATTGCTATATTATTATGTATGCCTCTTTGACAGCAGATGCATTTTTAAAAGGCTGACGAAGAACTATGATATCATAAAAAATTAAAATCATAAAAAGAGAGGGAAAGGGATAGAGACCGATAGAGAAATCTTGTGATTGTTTCAAACTCGTTTGAATTGGTTAATGATTTAATTTAATTTAGACAAATAATAACTTAAAATAATAATGTTCTCACGTGATAACTTGAAATTTGCCATCAAAGATTTCAATTCTTTCACTTATTTATTTATTGAAAATTTAGGTCTTCTTCGTGTTGAGGAAGAAAAGTAATCAAGTGTCGACTTTGCATGTAATTCATCATATCGCAATGCCTTTGCTTTGCTGGTGGGGTTTACTCAGCATGAGCTTCAGTGGAGGTAAATAACTTTTTTTTTTAAATATCTTGAGGTTATTTTAAGTTAATTAGCGGGGACGGCTAGTGAACATTTAAAAAAATGGTAGCTAAACAAATACAACAAAATATTCAAAATTAAAAAGAAGCTAATAACATGCAATAACAATTGCTAAGTAATGTAATACTTATTTATCTATCTAAAGTAAACCTACAGATCACCTAACTCCTAACTCAGTAAACTAAAATATCATAACTCAGTCAAATGGTGAGGTTCAAATGTGAGTTGGTAAATCATGTTCTTAAAGATTTCACTTCGCCACAGCAGAAAGATATCGGCATATTCGGACACAACATAACACCATCCTGTGCCCCCGGTGCCTATAATGCTATCTAGCCAGTTGGATGAGCACAAGATGGGAGAGAGAGAGAAGGGAAAAATTTGTTAAAGGAAAGAGAGAGAGAGAGAGAGAGAGAGAGACGATACAGCATTCAGGGATTTCCAGAGAGAATGCCATCGGAGTCAAATCTTACAAGAATCTGCTCAATTTTTTTGCTGAAGTCATAACTGGATAGAAGGGACAAGAATACTGAAACAAATGGTGACTATGGGTTGAACTTACAGGGGAATTAGATTACCAACTGAAAAGGGGGGGGATTGTCAAATTAAATTGTGAACTTATGTATGGCAAATAAACAATCATCATTGAGTAAGAAATACGTAGCGTCCATCTGGGTACTGGGGTCTTGATTTCCATCGTGAGATCTGCACTTTTGAGGGACTTTTGAAGTTATAATTTCGGTTGATTTTCACTAGGGGAATTCTGGTCTCAACTATTGTAGGTCTTGAAGAGGTCTTGGTATTTAGGAATACGGTTTACCATGGAGTGGATTTTGCCTCGTGAAAGGGTGTTTGATGCAACTCTCCTGTACCATTCTTCTTCGAGACTTCTTTCTGGCTTTCTCATGTGCCACGAGTGAGTGATTTGGCTTTCTGTGGCATAGGGAATTGGAGATTCTATTTCTCCCCAGCTACAGCAAGGAGAGTTGACTAGATGGAATCTGTGTAGGTATGTCGGGAATGGGCCGTTTCCAGTGAAGAAAAGGACATTCCCTCTGTTCCAGTTGGCAGCGTAGAGAGAAACTTTCGTTATTATGTTATATGTGGAACGGCCTGTTTCGCCTTCTTCCCATTCCTTTTGCCATCTTGTCATCATATCGGTTTGGAGGATGTTCTTCAGACATTGGAAGCTTCATTGAAATCCGGACAGTGAAATTCGTATCGATTCTAGAACCTTAAAACCGCGGTATCGAGAACTTACCAATAAGTAATCGTTTATCTACATAAAAAACCTAATACTAAAATGCCGGCTGTCAAATATTTTTTTCAATCTGTTGGGAAAAATAACTCTAAAAACAAATTCGACTTCGAATGCGAGGATTAATCGCCAGGTAACTCGCCAAGGATCACATGATAAATTAAAAAATGCCAAAGACTCATGTTTGATGCCTCTTTTACGCCAATACCATTTAAGGAGTTCTCTAGCAGGACAATTTTATTGGAAAATGTCAGCTAAAGTTTGGGGGAGACCACATTCATTTTTTAAATTTTAATTTATCATCTGAAAATTGAAAACAAGTTGTTATAAAAACGTCTTTAGAACGTATTATGATTTTTTTACGCTTATGGTATAAATAATAATAATAATATTAGTAAATAAAACATATTGTTACAAGCGGGCAAGCGCCGCAAAAACGTACCGAAGTTGGCGACGTTTGACGGGGAGCTTCGTGCCAACCAGGTTGGTTTGTAGAAAAGAATAATCTGGTAGCCGCTGGACCATTCATGAAGCCCCGAGTGTTTTTGGGCGCTCGTATAAGGGACGGGTTGCCGTAGTTTCGGCAATGAGTTTCCTCTTGGAAAAGAAGTGTCTCGCTGGATTAACGGATTACTTTTCTCGCTTGTTATTGGTGAGCTGTTAACGTTCTATTATAGAGCTCGCTGTGATTTACTGTTTACTGTGCTATACGATAGCTGTTTTGCAGTCTGATTTTATTGCTCGTAAGGCTTGCATTTACGCTGTAAGTGACTGTTGACTCTGGATTGCTTTTTATCTGAATTTTTCCTTTCTCAAGTCATCCTGTAAATACTTATAAATAGCTGTAAATAAATTTGTTTTTTCTGTCCTCAAGTAAAGTCTATTCAATCCGAAACCGCTACGCTAAAAACCTAATTATATTGAGTATATAAAATAACAGGGAAATATTTCTATATTCTATTTTGGAATGTTTAATTTCGTTTAATTATTTTTTTCCAGTTTTGTATAAATTAAAAGAGAATATTTTAAATAGTTGGGAAAAAATGTGATTGCTCTATGCCTATGCTATTAAACGTACTTATTGTGTGCATTTTACCATACCAGGTTACTACTTGGGTATAGGCTTAGGATTGAATGCTGTTGTCCATTCATTTATGTATTTATATTACGGTCTATCGGCTATAGGACCGCATATGGCTAAATACCTATGGTGGAAGAAATACCTCACTCTTTTGCAAATCGTAAGTAAACTTTTGAATAGTGGTTTTCTGCATTCTTTGTTAATTGCTATAAGCACGGATGAACAACCTCTTCAGGATGAGGGCCAAAATGTAAAAAAGGATCATGTCGAGGGCCAAAGCAGCACGTGAATGTTAAAACATGTTATAAACGTGAAAACACGGTTCTAATATCGATTTCCCTTTAGACTGATCTTTTAAAAATCAGAATTCTGTAAATCAATTAAGGCTAACTGCACACTCTCATCCACTAGGTTTACATCAACAGAAAATGGAGAAGAAAATACATCAAATTTCGTTTGGCACTTTTCAAAATCTGAAAACCGATCATCAAATGCATTAAGCAAGATTTGAATTTAATCCTCATTCTGCATTTTCATATGTGGAAATCTTTCACGTCCGCGAGCTTCTCCTATACGTAAACTCGTACTCGCAGGTAGCCATAAAGGGAACAAACTGAAAAGCCGCGTAATAAAAAGTAAATAAACTTGATGAATAACTGTACATTATTTATTCTGATGTAGAAACGTTTTCGTATCCGATATCCCCCCGTTTATTTGAAAAAGCCTAATTTCATTTTTAATTAATCTTATTTCATTAACAACATTTGAGGGCCAACTTCAAGGGCTATGCGGGCCAATTTTGGCCCGAGGGCCATAGGTTGTGCATCCCTGGTTTTAAGCTTTAATTTTTTTATATCTATGTTAAAATAATGTGATTAACATGATAAAGTTTATAGGTTAATAATATCTATAAATTTTAATAATTTCAAACAAAAAGTAAAATTATCATAAGAAGGCGATTAACATGATAATGTTTATAGGATAATGTATTATCT
This sequence comes from Argiope argentata, assembly GCA_026289955.1. Taxonomy (NCBI): domain Eukaryota; kingdom Metazoa; phylum Arthropoda; class Arachnida; order Araneae; family Araneidae; genus Argiope; species Argiope argentata. The sequence goes on from JAOUZG010040464.1 coordinate 3,545,538, forward strand.
GTAAATTATGTCATGTAAATATTTTTTTTGGTATGTGTTTGGATTTCTTTTTCTAATTACTAAGTTTTGTTTCTGTTTGAGGGTTTGAATATATTTCTGTAATTCTATTTAGATTTTTAAAAAAATTTAAAATAATTTGATTGACCTGTTTGTTTGTATGCTTATAATACTGGTATATTCTGTTTTACGATCTTTTATTTGATCCAAACAATATGTGTAATCCATTTGGATTCAAATTTATTGTTATATTCTGTAAGTAAATAATTTATCTCTAAGGTTTCAATACAAACGCATTTAAAGAACTATCTTTTATTAATATTGTTTTTTTTACAGATACAGTTTGTTATCTTCCTGAGTTATATGACTTTTGGCTTCGTTACTGGATGCGAAGCCCCCGGAAAGTTGGAAATATCCGTATCTACTTTTGTTTTATTTCTTCTGATTATGTTCGTAAACTTTTACAAAAGAATGTGAATGAAATCGAAAATGACTCACAGTGATTAGGTTATTGTTTCTTCGCTGTATTAGTATGAAATAATTTCTCATAAAATAAGACACTCTGTATGTTTTTAATAAAATTAAATCAATTTTAGTAGTTAAATAAATTCATCTTTATAATAATTATATTAAATTAATTGAGATAAAATTACGTTATGACGAATAAAAAGATATTTAAAAATGAAATGAATATAGAAATGTCTTATTCTTCAATTATTAGATATTATTTTTTAAAATTCAAACTTTAACGAATACAAATACAAGAATGACGTTAGATTTTCCTAAAGAAAATTAAGATAAACTATGCCTTTAATTAACTATCACATTTTTATGTCTTTACAGATGCATTTGATATTCCTTAAAATATTCTCTATAGTATTTTCAGAATTTTTGTAGCTAATTAGTTAAGCTTGTCAAAAGCCTATCCCCCACCCACCTATTTATTTCGATATATTGTTTGGTAACGGATTCTACCTCCCCGTCCCTTTTTGCGCATGCGTTAGGATGAGTTTAAATAATCAAAATGGGGGTAAGAGAAGAGGTGAAGGAGGGGAGGGTTGCATTGGACAATAAAATAAACTCAGATTATTCACGGGCTGAATTTAAAAAAAGTAAAAATTAAAATCCGCTATGCATATTTCACTGTATCATTTCAGAACATAATTTCTTGAGATGCCAGTCATTGAAAACGTTTTACTTAATTAAACAATCTAATATACCTTTTAAAAAGATTTTTTTTATTAATGTTTGAAGAAAACATCTCAACAAAAAGTGGCAGATTTTGCAAACGTATGGATGAATCAAACCATTTAAACTAATTTAAAAAAAAAGGTTTTATTCAAGTTTGAAGAAAGCTTTCATAAAGTTAAAAAAGTTGAAAAGTTGATCTTAATAAAAAGTGGCAAATTGGAGATTAAAAAAGATCTTTATTTCGAAATTGCAGCCTTTAACCAATATTTTTTAGTCTTCTAAGGCTTATTTATGAAAATGTTGAAATTTAAAATTTCAATTCCTTGCCTACGTATTTTTGTTGACGCTTGCCTACGCATTTTGACGACGCCAAAAACCTCATCCCATTGAACCCTCATTGGAGCACCATGTGCTCGTGCAAGTTAAATCATATTTTTATTCATTTTAATTATTTCATTGAATGAGTCACTTTAGCATTGCAAATGATCATAAAAAAACTTTGTCCCGCATTTATTGTTTAAATAAATATCGCATTTTCTATTTATTTCATTTCGTATAATCACGCGCTCAAAACTATATTTTTCTAGGTTTTATTCGCTGTAATCATTAACTTACTTTTTTTTATTATAGCTTTTGTAAATGCAATGACAACGCGTTACTAAAAGCTGATTTTTTGAGATGCTTGTGCAGATTATAATCTCATCCCTAAAACAACATCATGTTCTGACTTGATAATAATACGATGAGAAACGACATAATATTCACATGCACGTGAAAAAATGAATAAAAAAGGTATCTAATGGCGAAAGTCAAAGTCAAAGAATAACGAGGAATACCAGAAATGCGCTCATCCTTCCGAGTCTCACCCCTTAACAGGATAGAATCGTCGAAAAGTGGTCACTTCAGGATACTGGAATGAGCAGTATGTATCTCTGCCAATAATAAAGATAAATATGTGTGTGTAATGGCATTCTAAGTTCCATATCATCCGACCAAAAGCTACCAGACATATACTTTAGAAGAGGGTTTTATGTTTTCTTTAAAATGTCGGAAATATTACAGCACAAAAGGGATTTTATGGTCATCTTCATATTCAAAATTATTGCTCTTCATCTACATCTTCAAAATAATTAACTTTCTAACTATACGAATTTTGTTTTATAATTTTTCATGAATTTTTAAAACAATATTTAAATGTATTTTAAAATAATATATTTTATTGTTGCTTCAAAATGGTCGTATCAGCTTTTTACTGATTCTTGTTAATCAATGTATAAAAATTTGACTTATTTTTTACATTCAGAAGACTTCAGAATAAGAACGCATGCTTTTAACCCCCGAATCGTAAACATTTTCTGCCATATGGAATTAGAATTAATATTTAGAACGAACCAATAATGAAGATTTTTCAAATCATCCATTTTTAAGCACTTTTTGTCAAGTGATATAATTTCATGTATAAAGATATAGCCATAAATGCATAGCATGGCGAACAGAACGATATAAGGCTTCTATAATATTTTTTATACGTATAACGAAATTTATTTCAAGATTTTTTAGCAGCCTTGAAGACTATATTGCTCTTAACATAATTAAATTAAATTAGAGTATTTAATTAATTTTTATTAAATATTTTAAATTAATTTTAATTAAATATTTTAAATTCATTTTGATTAAATATTTTAATTCATTTTGATTAAATATTTTAATTAATTTTAATTAAATATTTTAATTAAATATTTTTAGTGAGATTTATTTGAATTTTAATTCGAATTTAATCAAATATTTAATTAAAATTTTTATCAATATATAATATATAATTTTATAATATATAATACCACTGAATCAACTGATCACCAAAGGCGGATCATTTGTAATAGAAACAATTTATCGACAAAATTTTTTTTTTTAATTATTCGAAATCAGATATAAAAAGCATTTTGTACTTAAGATCGCACCTCCATCTAAATCCTCAGAATTTAACTTTTGTAACTTTAACTGTCCCACGTGAGGTTACAGCATCGTGTGAAACATACGCTACTAAAACAAATGCCCAGCTACCTCATCCTCAGAAATATCTCTTACAAATTACCATAAGTATTCATGATATCACATATGGTGAATATATGGTCATTCTTATCTCAATGTTGTCGAGAATTAATGAGAAAAATTGTAAAATGAAATTTTTTCTAATCAAATGAGAGAACATTTATCATAATACACTGCTAGTAAAAGTCTCGTAACTTTTATTAATACATCATATACACTGAAGTGACAAAAGTCGTGGGATAGCAATATGCAAATATACAGATGGCAGTAGTATCGCAGCGAAAAAGTATAAATGCGCAGTTCGTTTTCCAGAGCTTTCATTTGTGTTCAAGTTATTCATGTGAACAGGTTTTTCGTGATTTATGGCGGCACGACGAGAATTAACAGACTTTGAACGTGGAATGTTAGTTGGAGCTAGACGCATGGGTCATTCCATTGCGGATATCGTTAGTGAATTCAACATTCCGAGATCCACAGTATCAAGAGTGTGCTGAGAGTATGAAATTTCAGGTATCCCATCCCATCACGAACAGCGCAGTGGGCGACCACCTGCACTTAGTGACCGAGACCGCCGACGTCTGTGTTGAATGGTCAATGTTAATAGACACGCAACGCTTCGTCAAATAACTGCAGGAATCAATGTGGGACGTACGAGGGTCGTGTCCGATATGACTGTGCGACGAAATTTGTCTTCCTTGGGCTATGACAGCAGAAGACCGACTCGAGTGCCTTTGCTGACAGCACGACATCGGCTGCAGATAGTTTTTCCATGAAATTTCATATTAAGTTCAAAGACAACATCAAACTGGCTATGCATCTGTTGTTCAAAATATCGCCAATTTGGGCTAGGAAACAGTGAGATAATGTTCTCCCGTTTAATATGAACTCGTTCTTTTGATTTAAAAAATTGTGATCATTTCTTCTTAAGCTCGATAAAGAGAAAGTATTAACCTCTCAACTGTGTTGGGTTTTTTTGTTGATCTAATTAGATGACATTTCCCGTCTCAGGAATGAGTTGTCTTAGAGAAGGATTTAATTCTTTCGTTGCGGTAATTTACACTGACAGTCTAATGCTCCTGCATGTAGCATTGATCCCCCAAAGTGTGGACATTATATGCAAGTTAACCTTTTATCCTTTAATGGTTCCTCTCAGGCACCATTCAAGACTTTAACTTTTTATTTATGTTTTTAAATTTGATTAATAAAAATACTTACCATGTGGTAAGAAGATACAATTTAATATTTCCAGGAAAATTTACCTTAAAACAAATATAGCCTTTTTTTAGCAATAAACCAGTCCTCATGTTAGATGAATAGTAATGCATCGAATTACTTTTTTAAAGGCAATGGGTTAAATATTGGTCAAAGAAAGTCTGAATGCAGACCTCACTATTCAGCACATTGTGGATGGTGATTCAGTTGTTGTTGTTACTTATGGCTCTTGCCTATGGACAAGCCCTCCTCCCCTGATACAGAAGCTGATTTAAGCCGAAAGGAGCGTCTTTTATTTTTAAAGTAGCGCCAACTAGAGTCAAGACGTAGCTAAACACTCACAACATTTGCTTTGCCTTTTTTACAGAGGGGCACAGCCACACATCTCACAGATAGCACACAGAACAACCATGCACAAAGCGGAACTTGAACCTGGGACTTCCAGAACAAGAGTAAGACGGATAGTGATTCTAGGTCAATAATGCAAAGTGTGTCCGTTTTCAAACCATTATGCGTGCGTATTTTATGCAAACAAATAAATCCAACAATACCATAAGGTCGATGATCAAACTGCATCGCTTTGTCATACAAAGGCTGGAGTACTTGCACTCATAGGGCATCAAGTGAACCCCGTATATATTCAATAATCACACGCACAGGTCATCGAGTGGATTAGATCGTCCATATTAGATGGTCGTACATACATATAATTGTACAAATCGTCAATCAAATGGATGCCGTCTGTACTCGGCGATTATACAGATACCTAACCAAACAGATGCCGTCTATATTCATCGATTGTACTGATAGATAATCAAATGGTGTCGACTATATATGGCGATCGTACACATAGATAATCAAATGATGTCGACTATATATGGCGATCGTACACCTAGATAATCAAATGATGTCGACTATATTTGGCGATCATACACCTAGAAAATCAAATGATGTCGACTATATTTGGCGATCGTACACATACAGTTAATCAAATGGATACCATCTATTTCCAGCAATCATAAGGGAAGAGTTAAGAATCTATAACTTTAGGTAATTCTGGTTTATCTGTGATTTGTGTATCGAATTATAGCGTCTTTGAATGGTTTAATTTCTTCCTGTATTTTCTAAAAGTGATAATTAGATGCTCATAAAACCCATACATATGTACGGCATTTAATGGTTTAAATGGAAGATAAAGTTAACATTTTCATTAATCATATTTTTAAAAAGCAAATATAAACACTTACCTTTTGTATATATGTAACCGAGAAAGACCGAAATTGGAGAATGTCGTCTTTCACCGGTGAATGTCAACAAACACCTGATACGTCGGTGAAAGATCGAATATTTCATTACATTCTTGTGCATTCGGACCCTCACCGGTGTATGTCGACAATCACAGATATGCTGTGATGGATGTCGAAAAGGGAGGAGTCAACGAAGAGGCGACTGGCTGTTTCCCGCCAAATAGTTTGTTCTGCTTGGAATTTTAAAATTAATTAAAAAAATTTTAATTATTAAAAAAAATTTCGCCTCTCTTTCTGAAAGGAATGATTAAGAACTTAAAACACGCAGTGCATTCAAAATGATGCTTATTTTGTAATCAATTTTTATGATAAAATTTTCATAATACTGTATTAATATTAGACTGAAACTACAAGAATATCTGCATACTTAATTTACTTATTATCAATTTAATTAAAGAAAAAATTGATATAAATGCTATTGAAAATAAATTAATTGATAATTCTTCTAAATTATCAAATAGTTTAAAAGAATTATTAATTTTAAAATAATTTATTAAAAGAATTATTATTTTAATTTTATTAATTTCAATTTAAACTAATTAGTTGGTTAATTTAAAATTAAAATTTTAATATAATTTAAAAGGATTATTAATTGATTAGAAAATAAGCGTCATTTCGAATGCATTGTGTGTTTTAAGTTCTTAATCATTCCTTTCAGGAAGAGAGGCGAAAAATTTATCGCGACTGAATTACGCAAAAGACAATATAAATATCGGACATTTTCAACATTCATCATTAGTCAATGGTGCATGTCGACATTTACCGATGTAAGTCAGAAATAAGGATATTTAGCAAATATTTCGGACATGCACCAAGCGACTATGTGTTGTTGACATTCACCGGTGAATGCCGACACTCTCCAGACTTCGGTCCTTCTCGGTAACATATATACGAATAATAAAGCTTACTTATTATGAGCAGCATACGAATTAAAGACAAGTAAGAACTAAAAATTAAAGAAGTGCTTGAATTTGCTTAAATTCGAAGTATATTACTCGTTTTATCTATATAACTTCAGGATTTAATAATATACAAAACGTACACCTCGTACGTTGTAAGGGAGTTGATTGCTTTATAAGGATGAAAAAAATAAATCAATCAAGAAACCTGATTCAATTATTTAATCGTTTATCAATTAAAATAAATAGTCATCGTTTATCAAAGAAAAAATTGGAATGTTATTTTTTGTTGTTGTTGCTATACTGCTGATATAAAGAGTAAATCGTTTGGTTTTATTTCGTTAAATATTTTATTTTAATATTGTTAACAAAGAATCCTAATCTTCTTATTATGAAGAATTTTTTTTCTTTTTGTAATTCATTTATTCATAACAATTATTTCTCAAGAAAAAATAAATACATATTCGAGAGCCTTTTGAGTTAGCATTTCTGGTTTAATTGGAAAGGACCAAATAGGAAAAAAGGTAAAACATTTTCAATTAATAATATTAAAACGCAGAAAATTTTGTTTTCACCTTTGGAAAAAATTAATTTAATTCAGTAAAAGTTAAAAGGCAAAATCAGCGATTGTTATTGAAAAAGTTGAAGAATTGAAAGATGCAGATGAAATCTTTATTATTTGCAAATTCATAAACATGTCTTGAAGAGTGTTTTAATAACTTTTTAGTCCAAAATAATTTATTAATTACCATGAGTATGGGATACTTCGAAATGTCGCGTTCGTCTTCTAATCAAAATAATGAATTGATGTAAAATATATTACCTAAAGTGATAAAAAATTGCATACATTGTATAACGTGTTGGCAATCCCAGTAAAAACTATTTGACCAAATTTCATCATTACACCATTCACAAATAAGTAACGAATTCAATTTACTTTTCTCCACTACAATGAGGTTAGGCTTAACATGTTTACGGCCGATTATTTCAAACGATTCTGTTTATTTTCTTAGAGTTTGTTGCATTTAAAATTAGACCTCGTTAATTAATCGATTTTTCGGACTCATTTTGAAGAGCTTTTGAATTAAAATAATTCAGAATAAAGGAAATTAAGAATTTATATTCTGTATAGCGTTGCTGCAACTGGTGCAGAAAATTCACGCATTTTGAGTTGCCTCAATTGGCGTTGAAAATTCAATGTTAATATAATTTTTTGACCAATTATTTATAATAGGTATAATTATTAGGCTGGGATAGCCTGGATGATAGGGAATTGGATTCGCATCATTCGGGCGCGAGTTCGAACCCGCCAGCCAAAGACTGCGCGTGTACGTGGTGGACGCTGTTGTGGTCAGAAAGTCCTCCCTGTTGAGAGTAATACCTCTGGGGATACTGGATTGGAGGTTGCAGATTTAAATTATGATCTATGGACGAATGAAGTCCGCTCCGTAAAAAGGGTTTGTGATGTGTGTGAGCTAGAAGTCAGACTCCTGATTTCGGGTGCTCAAGGGTCCATACCCTCAGAAGCTACTGCATCTCTCCTTCCGTTGTAAAGTTGAACACGAGAATAACAACAATTGTAATTATTTAATAAAAATAATAAATCGTTGACCTTAGAAGGAATTGACTTTCATTTTTTTTATATTACTTGTTTTGTTCAACATTGGAAGTACGTTGTTGTATCCTGCAACACTCTATTTCTACTAGTTCTAAATTGTCAGTTATCAACTGATTTTAACCACTTCATATACAACGACGTCTCTGACACGCGCATCGAATTATTGAATTATTAATTTTAAACCTGCAATTAAGTGAAAGCATTCAGTAGTTTAAAATGCCAGAATCATTTAGAAACTTTTCATTATCTTAAAACTCGTTACATTATTATAGGAATTAAAACAACAATAAATGTTTAATATTGGATGTGTCATCTAATTACGAAGTTGAATAAATTCGTATGTCAAGTGGTTAATAGGGTTACCAATACTTTATTGCATGAATGGTGGCAAATTTAAATTTTGCTTTATTATTAGAACACCCTTTAGTTAGTGAATACAACCAGAACACTAAATTTAAAAGTTAAATCGCCAAAGAAATCTAACCCGTTCCAACACTGAATGAAAATTGAAAAAGAAATACATATGATTCCAAAGGATGACAATTTATATCTGTTTAATTTGCTAAATGTTTATTAGGATTGGCAATCCTTCAGAGATTGCGTATTAGAAGAGCATCAGAACACAGAATATGAAACAAAGAAACAATACATTAAAACTTTTATTAAATAAGTAATTTTCGTTACCATTGCACTTAACAGATAGATTAGATATTTACAATATTTAACAGCAATTGTATAGAGAAAAAGAAACCAAAAATTTCTGACAGAATTTTTAAATAATACTTTATCTTCAAGCATCTAAAAGCCAACTCTGTAGCTGTCTTGAATTTTTAAACTAAAAGATACAATAGTATAAGAAATGAAACGCAAATCAAAGTTTAAGAAGGGGGAAAAACCATAATTTATCAAAATTCATAGTTATAAAATTTACAAGTAATTGGCAACATGAGTACAAATCTTAGAAAAATTAACACAACAAAAACAAGTAATAAATCCAAAAAAATAATCCAAATTTACAATCAAGCATAGTCCACAGAAATGAGCGTATCAGAATGAAAAACAATGTGTTCATGATAAATATTGGCAGTGTTTTTTTATTAACGAACGTATGAATCCACAAAATTAGTTCATTTTTTCTCTTGTGTGATGGTAAGTATCTTTATCACAAAGCCAGGGCTTTACTAAGTATTAAGAAAAGCACACAGGTCCCAAGTCAACTCCAAATTCTTGATTCCTGGACCCAATATCTCTGAATGCGATGTCCACGATTGGCAATCTCTGCGGTTTATCCGTCTCGTATTTTAGAGTTGTCTCGCCCCACTTGTTGTCGCGATACTGGAAAAAGAAGTTTGCATTAAAAATTGGAGAAACATAAAAAAAACGATAATAAGAAGGAGATATCCAAAATTTTAATTTACAAACGAAAAAAGCTTGCTAATACAAAGCAAAAAAATAAAAAAAAGAAAGAATCAAATACAAAATGAAATCTACAACCCCACATTTCAAGTTATCATGTGAGAGCATTATTATTTTTTAAGTCATTATTTGACTCAATTAATTTAAGTCATTAACCAGTTTAAACCGGCTTAAAACTGTTAAGAAATTTCTCTATCGGTCTCTGTCCCTCTATAATACACACATAATAATATATTTTTTAACTTTCATTTTTAATATTTCTAGCTGGCAAACATAGTTTTGGATATCGCCCGATTTTGAGATGAAATAACAGCTATGATGTCATAGTTCTGAGTCAACCTTTTCAAAACGCATCTGTTGTGAAGAAGCATACACAATAATAAAGCAATACTGGTAAAAGTAGGTCAACCTTTCAAAAATGCATCTGCTGTTAGAGAAGCATACATAACAATAACGAAATACCGGTAAAAGCAGGTAAAAGAATTCTTCAATCAATAATTGCCAGCTGCCCCATAACCTTTTTTTTTACCATACATTTTGGAGACATCAAAATCTCCTAACCAAAACGAAATCATTTTCTCCCATGATAATAAAAAGTTT
>JAOUZG010040464.1:3555926-3583486 GCA_026289955.1 Argiope argentata
AGAGAGAGAGAGAGAGAGAGAGAGAGAGAGAGAGAGAGAGATATAGACATAGATATATAGATAGATAGATAGATAGATAGATAGATAGGATAGATATAGATATTTCAATCATTTTCAATTTTTCTAACTGGCAAACAAAGTTTCCGAGCTCGACCGATTTTGAGATGAAATAACAGCTATAATGTCATAGTTCTACGTCAACCTTTTAATAAAGCATCTTCTGTCAAAGAAGTTAACCAGTATTGCTGTAATAATAAAGCAATACTGGTAAATACAGGTCAAACTTTTAAAAAACGAATCTGTTGTTGATGATGATGTCGTGTCCGCTTCACCGCGGAAAGAGGGGTGCAGTAGCTTCTGAGGGTATGAACCCCTGAGCACCCGAGGGCAGAAGTCTGACTTCTAGCTCATATGAAGATGAAACACATACACATACGCTTGCACAGCCCCTTTTTACAGGGGGGGCACATTCACTCATCTCACATATAGCACACAAAGGAACAACCATGCCCGAACGGGGACTCGAACCCGGGACCTCCAGAGCACGAGGCAGACGCGCTACCTCTGTGACAGCAAACGAATCTGTTTTCAACGAGGAAAATCTAATAATAAAAAAATGATGGTAAAAGCAGGTCAACCTTTTAAAAACGCATCTGCTGTCACAGAAGAATACGTAATAATAAAGCAATACTATTAAAAACGGGTTAACTTTTTTAAAACGCATTTGTGGTTAAAGAAGCATACATAATAATAATGCAATACCGGTAAAAGTAGGTAAAAATACTTTTTGCTAGTAAATATCGGAGACATCAATATCTCCTAACTGAAAAAACATGTTCTGTTGTGAAGAAGCATACGTAATAATAAAGCAATACTGGTAAAACAAGTCACCTTCTTAAAAATGCATCTACATTTAAAGAAGCATACATAATTATAATGATGATGATGCATTGTCCTTTTTACAACGGAAGCAGGGGTGCAGTAGCTTCTAAGGGTATGTATCCCTGAGCACCTGAGAGCAGAAGTCTGACTTCTAACTCATATGAAGACACACTTATCACATTCGCTTGCACAGCCCCTTATTACAGAGGGGCACCTTCTCTTATCGAACACAGAAGAACAACCATGTCCTGACCGGGACTCGAACCTGGGATGCCCAGATCACGAGGAAGACGCACTTCTTCTGTGCCAGCACGCCGTCACTTAATAATGATAAGATACTAATAAAAGCAGGTAATAAAAATTCTTCAACCCATAATTTCCGGCGGCCCATAATCTTTAGTTTTTGCCCTTAAACTTCGGAGACATCAAAACCTCTTAACTAAAGCAATATCATGTTCTCACATGATAAAATAAATAAATAATGATGATAATAATAATAATTAAAGCTGACTCTAAAGTTATATACTTTTCGCTTTTCGAAAAAATTAAATACTGGCACTATTTTTACGTCTGCTCAATTAGAAATTTATACCAACAAGCAGTGATTCGATTCTTATCAACAGAGGGTATAAAAGATTCAGAAATCCATGCAGATTGGTGTTATTATATGGGGAAATTCATATGCAGGAGAAATGTATCTTTGTGGACCAAAAAGTTTAATATTAGCTGAACAAATGAAGTTGAGGAGGATGCAGGATCGCCGGCAACCTAACAACATTCAACAACTTCGAAAGATATTTCTTCTCATATAATTCTTCGGGCTTTACTAATTAACGGTGAAAGAGCCAAAACTCGCCAAATGTAGCACCAAAACGAATTTGACATTGCATCTCTAAGAGAGGTATGTTTCTAACTTATTATAAGAAAGCATCTGTTAATAAGAATCTGTTTACTCTTTTTATACAAATATTACAGGAAAAAAACTATGTTTGTTTTCGACAACGATATCACCATCAATTAATCGCCAATCTTTCATCACTAATTAATAAGTACCAATTCATCGATGTTTAAAGACATAATTTTCTGTGATAATATACTCCTCTCATATTGGTACAATATTCTGCAACGGATTTCTGAATCTCTGGTACCCTCCGATGAGAGGAATCGGATTCATTCTCGATACTTCTTTTTGGTGTAAATTTCCGGTAAAGTACCGGCCATGATCCATTCCGCTATTCCATAATTACCTTATTGGCAGAAAAAAAAGTGTATCTAATTTTGATTGATCCTCGTAAATATGCTTTTTCCGCATGTCCTTCTGTTGTTGTTACTTACGGCACTTGTCAATTGGACAAGCCTCACTGATACATCAGCAGATTTTAAGCAGAAAGTATGTGTCTCTTGTTTCAAGTAGCGCCAACTAGAGCCAAGAGTACGACTTCAGCTACACAATCACACATCCACTTGCACAGCCTCTTTTAACAGGGAGGCACAGTCACACATCTCACAGAAGAACAACCATACCCGAACTGAGACTCGAACCCGGGACTCCCAGAACACGAGGAACACGCGCTACCTCTGTGCCAGAAAGCCGGCTCATCTCCTTAGAAATGCTTGGACCTGATTCAGCAAGACTTTATGTAAAAAAACGCTTTAAAGGATAGAATCAGGAACAACCTCTGTGTGAATATCATATTAAATATACCTCTCAATTCTGTTGTATTCAATTTCTACTGTGTAATGGCTATAAATAAATAATTAAAGCCTACCTGACAAGTGTCTGACATTGCTGTGAACGCAAACATGGGATTTCCGTCCGCGGTCAGCTCCAGGTCATTGTAGCCCATCAGTTTGACGGCCTTCTTCAGGTTGTTCACCTTGCTGTTCTTGTAGACCATGAGATTCCGGCAGTGGACGGTGACGTTCTGCTCCGCGTTCTTGCTCAGGAGTTGGAGGAAGCTCATCTGGATACGGTCCGCCCGGTAGCTGAACTGTAAGAAGCAATGATGATCGTGTATCATTGTCTAGCTTGCAATTAATACGTCATGAATTGAAAAATACACTGAAGTGACAAAAGTCATAGGATAGCAATATGCAAATATACAGATGGCAGTAGTATCGCAGCGAAAAAGTATAAATGCGCAGTTCGTTTTCCAGAGCTTTCATTTGTGTTCAAGTCATTCATGTGAACAGGTTTTTCGGGATTTACGGCGGCACGAAGAGAATTAACAAACTTTGAACATGAAATGTTAGTTGGAGCTAGACGCATGGGTCATTCCATTGCGGATATCGTTAGTGAATTCAACATTCCAAGATCCACAGTATCAAGAGTATGCCGAGAGTATGAAATTTCAGGCATCCCATCCCATCATGGACAGCGCAGTGGGCGACCACCTGCACTTAACGCCGACGTCTGTGTAGAATGTTCAATGTTAATAGACACGCAACAATTCGTCAAATAACTGCAAGAATCAATGTGGGACGTACGAGCGACGCGTCCGATAGGACTGTGCGGTGAAATTTGTCTTCCTTGGGCTATGACAGCAGAAGACCGACTCGAGTGCCTTTACCGACAGCACGACATCGCCTGCAGCGACTCTCCTGGGCTCGTGAGCATATAAACTGGTCCCTAGACCAGTGGAAAAATCGTGGCGTGGTCAAATGAGTCACGATTTCAGTTGTTACGAGCTGATGGTAGAGTTCGAGTGTGGCGCAGACCCCACGAAACCATGGACCCAAACTGTCAGCAAGGCACTGTTCAAGCTGGTGGTGGCTGCATAATGGTGTGGGCTGTTTTTACATGGCATGGACTCGGTCCTCTGGTGCAACTGAACCGATCATTGACTGGAAATGGTTATGTTCAGCTGCCTGCAGATCACTTGCAGCCATTCATGGACTTCACGCACCCACACAACGATGGGATTTTTATGGATGACAATGGCCAGAACTGTTCGCGATTGGTTTGAAGAACATTCCGGACAATTCCAGCGCATGATCTGGCCACCTAGATCGCCCGATAGGAATCCCATCGAGCATTTATGGGACATCATCGAAAGGTCCGTTCGTGCCCAAACTCCTGCACCATCCACACTTTCACAATTATGGACGTCTATACAGACAGCATGGCTCAATATTCCTGCAGAGGACTTCCAACGACTTGTGGACTCCATGACACGTCGAGTTTTGCACTTCGCCGGGCAAAAGGAGGACCGACACGATATTAACAGTCATCCCTTGACTTTTGTCACTTCAGTGTATATTAATACTAAGCAATACTTACAGTAAATCCGCCGTTCATTGAACTGAACCAGGTCTCTTGAGGTTTGCCGATGTAGTAGTTCTTTTTCTGCATCTGAAATGATCAGATTTGTTAGTCCGATTCTTTTAAGTTTTTTGTTTATTACAATTTATATTAAATCACCGCAACACGTAAATTAAATCATATTGAATTATTGAAATCGCGAAAGAGATTTGATGGAATTTCCACGTATTAAATTTATTTGAATTATCATCAAATATTATTTTTTAATTAAAACATTTTATTCCTTGTATTGTTTTTAAATAACCTATTAGATATTTACATTAAAAAAGGCTGGGTACATGGATTAGATCGCAATATTAAAATAAATGTATTGACCCGAATATAAGTGATATCTTTAACGTTATCGACACTGAAGAGTCTCAAACGTTCAACAAAATTATGGTGGGTGTCCAAGTAGCATTGACATCGGATTAAAAAGAAATTCTTCCCCTTTTCATTAAATATGTTTGTTTGAATACCTCAGATGCATATATTCCTCATTACAGACACTCAACCAGATGGATTTGGGAGCCAAGTTAGTTTTTTGAGAACATTCATAGGATATCCGAAGATGCAATAGCTTAATAATCTTCAGCTAAATGGAATTCTCTTTTGTGCATCAAACACTTTAAGATTCCAGGTTGTCTCTGTGGTTTTTAAGAGACGAAAGAGTATTTTTTTTTATCTTTGAAAAAAGAAACTCAGTAATTCTAGTACCCTGACTGAAATAACTAAAAAATGAAAGGGTTAGAAATTAAAATTTTTACTTTAATTTCTAACCCTTTCATTCTTTAAATAATTATTACCACGGATTAAGCAGAAAATTATATAGGTGAAACATAAAAAATAGCCTTATATGAAAAATATAAATATTTTAAGAAATATAATACTGTATATTTAAATGTATAATTGAGCCTAGCCGTTTGGATAGTAGAAATACTTTTGCTTCATAGAAGACGATGCACAAATTACCTGTTCAGGCTTAGCAGACACACAGCTGGCTTTAGTATCTTTATCACAAAATACTTGGATGGCATCTTTAGGATCTCCTTGGTTGGGGTCAACCCAGTAATTACCTGAAAAGTAAAAACGAATTTTAGAATATATCACTCATACTATGAGATACTGCTCATGACATAAGATATTCTTCTCAGTGTAGACTGCTGGTATTATTGATGTTTTCTCAAATATTCCTTTTAAGACATGGTCCAAATGCTAACATGTTTTCTGCCATGATCATTGCCAGCATTTTAAAAACGTTTCATTTAACCGAATTGAGGTTGATTTTTAGGTACTTACGTATTAGACCATCTTCGCCAACGATCGCCAATGGTTTAGTAAGTCATTGGCGACGAATTCAAATTTGGCGATAAACCGTCGACGCCAACGAAACCAATAAAATGGCGGATGACAGGAAAGGCTTGAACAATTTTTTTAAATAATGGCTTTTTTGCCATAATTGGCGGTTTAGTGACTCATTGGCGACGACTTCAAATTTTTCGATAAAGATGGACGGTCTTATATATAAGTATTAATTTTTATCATAACCAGGTGTGGCACTGGTCGTGATATATATTTCTGTATATCTAAGTCGTTTCTTGGATCAAAGTTCAACTTGTTGATAAAAGCCTGTGCACTATGGTGAGAACACAGACTTAGAAAATTGGATGTCTCTTGAAGTCGAAAAACTCATAAAAATTCCTATCATTAAATCTTCTATTCAGGAATATTTTGTTTTACTTTCTTATTAAACTTACGTATTTACGTACTTACTTACGTATTAGACAGTCTATGTGACGACGGTCGTCAATTACCTTGGTGGTAATTACGTACTAGACCGTTGATGAACCAATTTTCGTCAACCGCCTCGAATCAATTTACTTAGGTGGCTAGAACTCTTTGATATATTAAACCACCATTGTTTTTCCGTTTTCACGTATAAACTCATTTCATATCCATTCAAACATGTATTTTTAGATGCAATAATACCATATTTTGGAAATTCATCACTGCATCTTTTTTGTTGGCAGGCAAATCTCAAATTTTAATTATTTTAACGAATTAAAAAATCAGAACAGAAAAAGTGTTTAATGAACTTCTGCGAAACCAATAAAATGGCAGACGACAGTTAAAATTTGCACAATTTTTAAAATAATGACTACTGTTTACCATAATTGGCGGTTTAGCAACTCATTGGCGAAGTCTTCAAATTTGGCGATAAAGATCGACGGCTTAGTTCGTAAGTATCAATGTTTTGTCTTTAACACTCTTCTAATGTAAAAAGTTAACGTTCATTTAATGTATTTATGCATTTTTAATGTTTCACAACTTAATATGTAACATTTTCGACCCATTCTTTTTCTGCACCAATATGCGTTTTTCCTAGAGGTTTTTTTTATTGTTTGCAAGGGTCCAATGTTATCAAGTGTAGTTTGTTTCGTGCTAGGTGGGGTTGCTTATCGGAATCTCCATCAATTTTCCAGCTTGACCACTGGCTAGATTGGTATTTCACACAGTATACATTTAAATGAATTATCAAATATAATAAACTATAAAACATATAAATAATATTTGTATTCAGAAAATCAGGCATACCGCTGGGTAATTCTGGGTGAGCGACAAAGAGATCTCGGCAGGTGGTTGCTGGGGTTTGTTTCTCTCCAGAAGGTTTGCGGAACTCCTCGTACTCTTGGATGAGCTTGTCATAAAATTCGAACACCAGCCTTTTCTTTTCTTCAATGGGTGTGTCTGGCGAGAATAGTTTGTCTGGTTCATCTCCGAGAGCTGGATCGGGACCCTTAAAGACATAAATACAGTTTAATTCAAAAAGACTAATTCATGTCTGATTCTTTGACAGAAAATTTTAGTTGGAAATCAATGGGAACGATCTCCCTAAAATTTCCTCACATATTCTTCAATAGAGATACCTCAGCGAGTGTCTTGCATGGTATTGATGTATAGCAATTATGAAATATTAACTTTAAGCTTGAATTTAGTATCTTTACTGAATCTCTTGTGAGACTCTAGGCGAGTTTCTTTTTTTAGCGATTAATCTCTATATGGGCTTAAAAAATTTTTAAAATCGAATTGGTTTTAGATTCTTTTTTCTTCTGACCGAATGAAACAAATTTTTTTCTCAAAACTACACTTGTGGTCATGCCATAAATTTGATATTTTTAAGTTATTGCATTTTTGAGTCAATCTTCAATCTAATAAATTAAAAATAATATTAAAATACTTGGAAAACCGAGCTTCACTAGGAACTTTTTTTTTGTATACATGTTTACGTGTACATGTTTTTGAAAGTACAGACAGACGGCTAATTTATTTTTGGATTCAACTAAAAATTTTATTTGTGTCTACTATAGATGTTAAATCTGTGTACTGAATTTTATTCATATAGCTCTCTTCGCTTTATAGTTATCGTGTTAACTCGTATTTGAACAAAAGGATGGATAGATGTAACAGTCCACGAATTTGAGATAAAGTTCATGCATTATATTTCGTCCATCTAACTTAAAGGCTTTGAGTTATCTTTGACTCAAACAGAGATACGAACATTTTCCAAAAATGTATTTTTTTTAACTTAGGGAGTTCTAAAATGTGGAGATTCTACAAAATCTCGAGTACGAATTTTTTTGGACAATTACTATACTTACTCTATGCTATGCTTACGAGAAAGTTAAAAAAAAGATTTTCCCTCGGAGTTTCAATGAAAAAATATAATTAATAACAAAAATTTAAGAAAACCACATTGATTCTTAATTATTCGATGAATGACAAATATTTTTGAAGTGTAGGTTTAAAAACCTTTGAGAGCCCTGTCACCAAGAATTCGCCAACCGTTTGATCTAAACCATATTAAATATAATGTTGAATTTGGCATGTTATTGTTTGGAAAAACGTTCATGTTTGACAGCCATTTCTCGCATTTAACTCTACCTATAGACATTTTAAGCCTTTTTTAAAAATTGTGGTGGGATGTAGATTATTTAGTGTCCGTGCATGGAAGCAACGAGACGAATGTTAGAAACATTTCCTTTAATAATCATATTCACACACTAATATTTACAAACACACAAAGACAACATGTAACACAAAGACGAGGACAATACTTAAAACAACGACATTCTAGTGCACCGCTGCACAAGACGGAGTCGCATCTCTAACTGGTACAAGCGCAAAGCATTATGGGATGGCGCGCGTGATGACGTAATCACGCACTGCCATCTAGTAACCAAAAGGGAAGTTAAAGCAATGCAACTAATATCCAAGAGAGAAGGCGAGAATAATGCAACTGCTACAAAATAATGTTTCCTGATACTTTAAAATGACAATAACACATTAAATCTCTTAATATTATTAATTTTTTGAAGAGAACTTAGATAAGATTTTGTACTTTGACCTATACATGAAAATATAAGAATTTCGGGCACAAGCAATTTCGGAAAATATCAGTTAATAAGAATTTTAAAAAATACGATTCAAATTCAAATTTTAAAAATTATAATAGACAACCGCAGGGAACTGGTTCCAGAACATACAATCAGAAGATGATTCCAATTAATTCTACTTTACAACACCAAAATATTTCTTTTACATCAGGTAATTTCATTATATTTTACTACTCATTATATTGTAGCTTAATCGTCATAGCTGTTCATATTATGGATAAATGAATTGCAATCGTATTTCTAGACAATTAGAGGGAAATTGAGTTTAACAATCAGAGATTCCACATGACCTTGAACCCTTTTTTGTTTCGTGGTTAAAGGTGAACCTTTTCAAACGATAAGCATTGTCATTTTGCTGTCATGGTTATAACTGGGTTTAGTCATTGAATGTTATGGAGAATTGCTATCAAGTAACTCCATACATATCAGAGCTATTTTACAGCACTTGCCAAAACTGTTCATTTTATAAGGATTTCAGTTAATTTGTTTTTTTTTTCCTCTAACCTTCAGCGTAGAAATTCCCTTGATCAATGAAATATACGAATTTGATATAGCTATTGAATTATAGTATATTTCAAAAAACTGATTAAATGATGATAAGGATTTCGTGATTACTTTACAACGAAGAGAGAGGGTGCAGTAGCTTCTGTGGGTAGGGAACCTTGAGCTTCCGAGGCCAGAAGTTTGACTTCTAGCTCATATGAGGATGAAACACCCACACACACGCTTGCACAGCTCCTTTTTACAGGTGGGGGGCATATTTACACAACTCACAGATAGAACACAGAAGAACAACCATGCCCTAACCGGGACTCGAATCCGGGACACCCAGATCACGATGAAGACGCACTGTGAAAGGACGCTGGCTACTGATAAGATAATTTTGTTAATAATAATAATAAGCGCCTTCAATCTAATAAATTAAAAAAAATAACATTAAAATACTTGGAAAACCAAGCTTTACTAGGAACTTTTTTTTGTAAAATTGTTGGGGGGGGGGGGGGGGGAGAAAATATTTGATGCGAATCTCAAACTGATTACATATGAATATTTTTCTATCTTACTTGCATATAAAATGGTCCTTAAATTTAAAAAATCATGAATGCACTTAATTTAAAATGATAATTGAAGCAATCTGCTATATCACAGCATTCCTTTTACTGTTGATCTATCATTACTCATATCTTTGAGCTTGCGTTTAGTTTTATGATGGTGAAATTGGGTTTTAATCTACTACTTCCTTACTGTTTAACACAATAATTACATTATTCCTATTGAATGTGAGCCCAGCTTATTCGTATGCAGATAATGGGATAAAGCGCAATCTCTAAAAAAATTGAAGTACTAGTAAGTTATCATGCTATAGCAACAATGCAAATACTGCAAAAATGTTGAAGATGACTCTATATGACACTATCAGCATGAGATCAGATACAAAAAAGTTGTGATAGTTAATGTTTGCGCATTTTTCGCATCGCATTTTTTTTTTTTTTTTTTTTTTTGGAAATGACCCTTATAGAATTAAATAGCAAAATCTTTTTTAAATATAAAATTTGATCCTAATTGTTAGAGACGTTACCGAAATACACGAAATAAATTTACATATATATATAAGTATTGCTCGTTTAAAGTTAAAAGATTAACCCATTTTTAAGTTATTTATTTAAGTTTCGAATTTCAAATAATAGTTTTTTAAAGCTTATCTTCAGCTCCTGCATAAGAAGTTGCAGATTATTAAAACTCTTACTTTCATTTGACCTTGGCTAAACAAAGCGGCTAAAGCACTAGCTTCATATCCGAATGGTTCTCCGGGGGGTCCGGGAGGTCCAGGTGGGCCCGGTGGTCCTAAAGGACCAGGTTTGCCTGAATCTCCAGTATGTCCTCTAGGTCCTACAGGTCCGATTAAACCGGGGTTTCCTTGGCTGCCATCTCTTCCAGGAGGACCTTTAGGTCCAGGTGGGCCCTGAGTAGATATCAGATAAAACAATTAGCATGATCGTGATTATTTACAAAAGAGATTTTTTAAAAAGATAATGAAGTTAGAAAAAAAAAAGATTTATAAACTTTGTACTATTAACTTTTTATAGGAAGTATATTGGAAGTTTAGAAAACTTACCTCCATTCCAGGAACACCAGGTGGCCCAGGTGGTCCCTTATCTCCAGAGACTCCCTAAAAATAAATATAATTGTATAGTTATTGATCATATCCATTATCCATTGATCATATCCATTTAAATTAAGTTTTATCTTCTTTGTGCAATATTATTAGACACTATATATTGGCTAATTTTCGGCCAACAGTTGCCTAGGGCCCTGAAATGAAATGGGTAATGAGTAGCAATTTTTTTAAAAAAATCGTTAATTAATTAATTAATTTAAATCAAAAATTCAAATAGTTTTAATCTTAAAATATTAGAATAATATTAACGTTTTGTCAGTATGTAAGGTTGTAAAGTATGTTTGCATACTTATATCAATATTTAAAAGCAAGAACAATTAATTAAATAACGGTGTTTATAAAGGGTGCTATGGATTAATGAGCCATAAAGAATAAATAAATAATAACATACAATTTTTACAAAAACTATCATAATAGAATATTAACCTAGTATAAATCATTATCATGCTCTTCAAATTAATAAATAATATAAAAAACAATTTTTAAAATCAATTCCTTCTTTGGATATTAGAAAAAATTTATGAAATTAGGAAAGATTTTATTTAAGTTACTTTTTATTAAATAATTACGATTTTTGTGGTGCTTCTCTTTACAACGGAAAGATGGATACAGTAGCTTCTGAGGGTATGGACCCCTGAGCACCGGAATAACGATCACCTTTGACTCAGTCCCCCCAGTGGTATAAATCACGACATGGAGAACTTTGTAACCAGGTTCGAACTCACAACACAAAAAAAGTGCGAGCCCAACGCCCTACCAACCTGGTTATCCCGACCTAACAATTTCAACTACTATAAAGTTTTTGATTAATTAATAAAAATTAATGAATTAATATTTGAAAAACATCAAATGTAATCTACTACAAGTTTTAAAAAATTTACTTGAGTAAAAAGTATTTTAGAAACGATTGAAAATTTGAACAAAATTATATATATTATATATATATATATATAAGAAGAATAAAAAACAGATATTTGTAATTGAAAAAATGAGAAATCCGGCCTGATGACTTTCTCAAGGGTCACCATCAAGCAAGGACTCCAATAAAAAAAACGGAATTTTTTTCTGTAAAGAGTTAGACTATTGTCTAAAAAATTTAACTCTTTTATGACCCGAAAAATTCCGAATTTTAAAATAGAAGAGAGGCATCAATTTTTAGCACAAAAAAAACCAAAAGACAATTAAAAAAAGAGAAGAAAAGACAGTAAAAAAAACAGCTCACAAATAAAATATAAGATTGAAGAAAAAATATATATCACAAAAAACTAAACATAATAAAAAAACTAAACACAATAAATAAACCCATATTATCAAAAGAACAAGTAAGAAAACAAAAAGTCTGAACATACCCTTAAGACGGAGAAGCGCACCCAAGCTGTGCTAAAGAGCAAATGAACCAGATAGGAAGAAATGTAGGTGAATGCCAAATCAGGAAGGATAGTGGTGAAGAACTGATTGTCCAATCCGAGACTAGTTTAGTTCGTCAAATCCCGCCCCCGAGACGAAGACTGAAGTTTTTAGCTAAAGGGTGCGTAGATAATTCGATTTCGGGCTTTTTTAATTCAAAATATTTTAAGTTTTTTTTATGTTTATAATCTCATGAATAATAGGTAAACATAGAGAGAAGATTTTTAATATAATAAAGTTAATTGTATTTTCCTCTGATTTTTAGAAGCACGGGGAGTCCTATTGAAATTGGAAGTAAATGTAGATTTTAACGCTGAAGCCAGTGCATAGCGGACCCCGAGGAATTGAAAATTGTTAATTTATTGTAAAAATATGTGCCTTCAAGTGGGTTAGTCGAAGAGATCTAAACCTTCTTTAATTAAAATTTCAATATTACAGTAATTTCTTGGGAATTCATTATTGGCTAGATTTTTTTAAAAAACAATCTGTAGCTTCTATATAAGACCTTTTATTATTACAAATATTTTTTATTCTGTTAAATTGTGAAAAGATTATATTTTTAAAAAATTTTGAGTTTAAATTAGAATTATAATTGCAAAGTTTTATTATTTTAAAATTGAATTCGTCTCTTTTGTCAAATAGACCCACCAGTGTTTTACCGTTAGCAATTTTAATTTTTAAATCAATATAATTTGCTTCGGTTAGTTTTTCATTTGTTTTATTTAAAATTAATTCGTTTGGATGGCAGTTTGTTACTATATTCGTATTTTCTACATTAATTAGCTGGAGGTCATCTATGTATCTCCATCCGTTAATTAAGTTAAGCTTAATGATTTTTTTCTCATAGTGATGTAAAAAAATGTTTGCAAGGGCACTTGAAAAAGACGTTCCCATTGGAATACCTTTTATTTGTTTAAAAAAATTAATACCATTAAAAATGTAATTTTCAGAAATATTAAATCTGCATAGTTCCAGCCAGTTATTTTTAGTCATAATATTTTCATTTAAATATTCCACAAATAAAGACATACAAACGTTTATTAATTTTTCATGTGGGAGATTAGTGTAAAGGTTTTCAAAGTCATAAGTATTAACATTAAAAATGTTTTCATTTTTAAGGAAGTTCAATATTTCTTTGTTGCTACCAGTTATAAAATTATCTTCTTCTTTAATTTTATTAAGAATAATTTTTAAGTATTTGAAGAAATGTTTGCCCGAGAAATAATTGTAACTACCCGTGCTACAGGTTACAAATCTAAATTTTAAAGGTTTTTTATGAAATTTAACTGTAGGGAACAAATAAGGGTAAGTCAGTGAACATGTTTTAATTTTAGTTTTTTTAGCAAAAGCTAACATTCTTTTATCCAGTTCCTTTTTCTCTTGATTAATTATCATATATGTTGCATTAGATTTATATTAATTAATTAAAAGTTCTTTATAGAAATATTTGCAAATTATACAGAAATTATTTGCTGATTTGTCTATTACAGTAATAACATATTTTTCTTTTAGCTTTTTTATTTCTCTTTTTATTGTTTTGTTAGAATAAAAACCCCTTTCTTTAATTCCCCTTTTATTTTCTTTCATATTTATTTTAATTTCTTCTATAATTCTCCCTTTCCATTCTCCAAAACCCTCAGCTGGAAAATGGTATTTTCTAGAAAGTTTTGAAATAAAAATATCCAAATCCTTAGAAATAGAAGTTAAGATTTTTTTATTGTTTGTTTTTTCTCTTAATCTAAATTTAGTTCCCTTTTCCATTAAGTCTCTTAATGCGTCTGATTCTATTATTTTTAAGTTACCCGTTATAATATGACCTTTATTCATATCCACAAACTCCTTATAGCTATCATTGTTGCAATTACAATCTGTTTCATTAATTTTATCAAGATTTTTACTGTAATAATTGTAGTTACATATTTGCTTCCTTAACGTTGCTGTGTAACTGTATGTCAAAGAAACATTAGTTAGGTCCTTTATAGGAAAGAATACATTATTGTTGTGCATAATTTTAGGAAATTTAAGCTTTTCAAAGTTAATATCCAAAAAATTTATAACACAGAATTCTTTATTTAATTGATCTTGGTCCTTAAATAATAATTCGTTTTTTCCAACGCCAAGTTTAAATTTAATAAGATCAAGCACTATAAATTTGGTGTAAGAGTTTTTAAACTTAATATCCTCCAATCCCTTATTCAAAAACACTTATTTATTCTAACAAAAAAATAAAAAGAGAAATAAAAAAGCTAAAAGAAAAATATGTTATTACTGTAATAGACAAATCAGCAAATAATTTCTGTATAATTTGCAAATATTTCTATAAAGAACTTTTAATTAATTAATATAAATCTAATGCAACATATATGATAATTAATCAAGAGAAAAAGGAACTGGATAAAAGAATGTTAGCTTTTGCTAAAAAAACTAAAATTAAAACATGTTCACTGACTTACCCTTATTTGTTCCCTACAGTTAAATTTCATAAAAAACCTTTAAAATTTAGATTTGTAACCTGTAGCACGGGTAGTTACAATTATTTCTCGGGCAAACATTTCTTCAAATACTTAAAAATTATTCTTAATAAAATTAAAGAAGAAGATAATTTTATAACTGGTAGCAACAAAGAAATATTGAACTTCCTTAAAAATGAAAACATTTTTAATGTTAATACTTATGACTTTGAAAACCTTTACACTAATCTCCCACATGAAAAATCAATAAACGTTTGTATGTCTTTATTTGTGGAATATTTAAATGAAAATATTATAACTAAAAATAACTGGCTGGAACTATGCAGATTTAATATTTCTGAAAATTACATTTTTAATGGTATTAATTTTTTTAAACAAATAAAAGGTATTCCAATGGGAACGTCTTTTTCAAGTGCCCTTGCAAACATTTTTTTACATCACTATGAGAAAAAAATCATTAAGCTTAACTTAATTAACGGATGGAGATACATAGATGACCTCCAGCTAATTAATGTAGAAAATACGAATATAGTAACAAACTGCTATCCAAACGAATTAATTTTAAATAAAACAAATGAAAAACTAACCGAAGCAAATTATATTGATTTAAAAATTAAAATTGCTAACGGTAAAACACTGGT
Source organism: Argiope argentata (assembly GCA_026289955.1). Lineage (NCBI taxonomy): Eukaryota > Metazoa > Arthropoda > Arachnida > Araneae > Araneidae > Argiope > Argiope argentata. The sequence goes on from JAOUZG010040464.1 coordinate 3,571,262, forward strand.
GGGTCTATTTGACAAAAGAGACGAATTCAATTTTAAAATAATAAAACTTTGCAATTATAATTCTAATTTAAACTCAAAATTTTTTAAAAATATAATCTTTTCACAATTTAACAGAATAAAAAATATTTGTAATAATAAAAGGTCTTATATAGAAGCTACAGATTGTTTTTTAAAAAAATCTAGCCAATAATGAATTCCCAAGAAATTACTGTAATATTGAAATTTTAATTAAAGAAGGTTTAGATCTCTTCGACTAACCCACTTGAAGGCACATATTTTTACAATAAATTAACAATTTTCAATTCCTCGGGGTCCGCTATGCACTGGCTTCAGCGTTAAAATCTACATTTACTTCCAATTTCAATAGGACTTCCCCGTGCTTCTAAAAATCAGAGGAAAATACAATTAACTTTATTATATTAAAAATCTTCTCTCTATGTTTACCTATTATTCATGAGATTATAAACATAAAAAAAACTTAAAATATTTTGAATTAAAAAAGCCCGAAATCGAATTATCTACGCACCCCTTAGCTAAAAACTTCAGTCTTCGTCTCGGGGGCGGGATTTGACGAACTAAACTAGTCTCGGATTGGACAATCAGTTCTTCTCCATTATCCTTCCTGATTTGGCATTCACCTACATTTCTTCCTATCTGGTTCATTTGCTCTTTAGCAGAGCTTGGGTGCGCATCTCCGTCTTAAGGGTTTGTTCAGACTTTTTGTTTTCTTACTTGTTCTTTTGATAATATGGGTTTATTTATTGTGTTTAGTTTTTTTTATTATGTTTAGTTTTTTGTGATATATATTTTTTCTTCAATCTTGTATTTTATTTGTGAGGTGTTTTTTTTACTGTCTTTTCTTCTCTTTTTTTAATTGTCTTTTGGTTTTTTTGTGCTAAAAATTGATGCCTCTTCTATTTTAAAATTCGGAATTTTTCGGGTCATAAAAGAGTTAAATTTTTTAGACAATAGTCTAACTCTTTACAGAAAAAAATTCCGTCTTTTTTATTGGAGTCCTTGCTTGATGGTGACCCTTGAGAAAGTCACACCTCGAAGATGGACGGACGAGTCGAAATTGCTGATCAGTTACAACTACCTACTAATGCTCCCATATAATGAACGCCAATATATTCCTCTAATATTAATTATTAATAATTAACTAATTTTTTTACCCCGTATTATTACTATTTAATTTAAGCTATAACCCTGTTAAATTATAACTTAGAATTGATTTTTTTTTAAACCTAAATTGCTTTACACTTTTCTCCCCCTCTCCTTTCTTTTTTCCCTCTATTTTAACTTCACTAAGCACTACATCATTAGGTCAATTCATGCTTGCTATGTTTTTAACAGTTCTTTTTTTAGGGAATGGAGATTATAGGCTGTAAGCCCAGGCTCTCCTTCCAAATATAACTACTCTGGTCAGTTGAGAAAGTCATCAGGCCGGATTTCTCATTTTTTCAATTACAAATATCTGTTTTTTATTCTTCTTAGTTCCACTATGTCGTTAGGAATAGCAGCATACGCGCTCTCTTAATACATTTGTGTATCTTTCTAATTGATTACGAAAATGGCAATTTATTAAATTTACCTCTTTTAAAATTGCTTCAGTATATATATATATATATATATATATATATATATATATATAATGTGAGCTAATAGTAGAAATTGAAAAAAAAATGTATTGAAAGGGGAAATTAAATTGGCCAAATAATTTCAATAGAGGTCACATGTAATCTACTGCAGGGAGGTCACATGTAATCTGCATTCGAACTTCATTAATCAACATTTTTTGAGTCGTCAAATGTCAACATTAGTATATCTGTTCATTTTAGTTTCTTGAATCAAATAATATTTGTATTTTAAAAATAAAACAAAAATCATTGTTATGGATGATTTATTAATTAAATATAGAATTATTTAATTATTTAATTTATCATCGTTATATTAAAATCATGCGATTTAAAAATTACCTTTATATAATTATTATCGTTAATCGATAAAAAAATTGCTAAATATTTTTTTTAATTTTAAGTAATAGGATAATTAATTTTTACCATTTATTCTTACTGTAATTATTATTGGTAGAAGTATTTTAAACGATGTAATTATTGTAACAATTTGTAAATATTTTTCTATGTTAATTTTTTTCGTTTTATGTATGTGTTCAATTTATGATTGTGCAATATTATTTTCAATATCTTAATTTAAATCGTCCATCTATAATCTAAGAATTATTTGTTTTTGTTTTGATTTAGCTTGTGCTGCATGTCAACACAAGCTAAATCAAAACTTTTAAAACTAGTTTTAAAAAAGTGTAGTTTCTTTTAAATTTGTTTTTCCGTTAATAAAGAGCTGTCATATGGAAACAAGGATTTTAATTAAAAGGAACAGTAATTAATACATTTTTTCGTGAATTTATCACTTATCTGGGGATCTTTTGATCATTTGAGTGAATTGCATTTGAAAAGGCGTACGCAAAGATAATTTTTACTACCGTTAATTACAATTATAATTGTTACAATAAAGCAATCAAATAATATAAGTTAAATATCAAATTTTCATTCCATTAAGAACATATTAAATGGTATCAAAATTTCTTTAATTTAGTTTAATGGATGGGACATAAATGTTTGCCTTCTTTTGCAGACAGTAATTATTTAAAAGAATTCAGATTTACTAATTAAAAGTACAATGTTGGTCCAAAGGACAATTTTTGCCCTGAAATACTAATAAATCCTCATGGTTCAAAAAAATCTTAATATTCTAATCTAATCTACCCTTATAAATTCTGACTACCTTTTTAAACTGCAAACACTCAGAGATTTTAGATGAATTTCTTTACATAAAAATTGCAAGGTTGATTGATATTCTATCCTTTATTGTTGATATGTTTATTTTTCAGCCTCAATAAAACGATGGATTAAACATATTAGAGAATCGATTATTATAAAAGTGGGCAATAGGTTTTTACATACCGGCTGTCCAGGTAAACCTTGGAGACCAATGAGACCGCGATGACCTTTCATTCCCTGTTCACCTTGATCGCCTCTATCGCCTTTCATGCCAGTTGGTCCAATAGCTCCAGGTGCACCTCTTGGTCCCTGAGGTCCAGGAACTCCCCTTGGTCCGGTTTCGCCACGTTCTCCTCTTTCCCCTACAGGACCTGCAGGTCCAAGAGGTCCTGGAGGACCCTATGGATGAGTAAAAATTTCGTTACAGAGACAGAATATTCAGTTTAAAGGCATAATATAACTCTAAATATTCGAAAATAAAATTAAGAAAACAATAATTATCGTACTTGAGTCCCTTGAAGACCTGGTGGCCCGGGAGATCCAGGGGGTCCTGGGGGTCCTTTGTCGCCTGGTCTTCCAGAAATACCTGGTTGACCTTCTTTACCTGAATGACCCTATAGTTACCAATATACAAATGAAATTAGTAAATTTCTATTGTAAGATTAAAATTAAATTATTATTGATATTATGGAGATAGTTCTAATCCTCTAGGAGAGAGCGTGCCGAATTGTGAAGTGTGTTTCATTTCCATTAATTATCAAATAGCCTTGAGGCGTAGCATGAATCAGTATTCCCGCCTCTCAGAGAGCGCGGAGGAATACATGTAGAGTAGCTCCCAACGGCAAGGCGTGAGATGTTGTTAGCTGCGGAATAAAGCTATATTTTTGATAATAAAAGGCAGAGGGATGGCTTCCAAGCCTCCTACATGGAGTCAGATCATGTTAAAAAATATTATAGATTAATCAATCCTCTTCAATTTATTAAATACGCATAAAATAGAAGATTTTCACATTTATTATTTTTTTAATCAAAAGTAGCCTAGAAGCCATGCTCTAAGAATTTAGATATCTTAAAAAGAAAATTTTATACAAAGCGTTGATACATTTCATGACTTTTTTTAAACATTGGTATTTAAAAAAAAGATAAAATTGTTTAAGGATATAACAAGATTTTCTAATTTTTTGTCTCTATTGGAAAGTGCGTTTAGTTCCAATTCTTCAAAAATTAATCACTTCTTTTGTTATAACAAACAATTTTCTCCATTAATGCAGGTAATAATAAATTTACCGCTTTTAATTATATGCTTAAAATAAAACATTTAATATCAATACAAAACAACTTTAACAATTTGTTTTAAAGGCATTTTTCTCTTACGTTTTATGCTATATATCTTTAAAATGTGTAATTTCGGAAATTATAAATTAATAATTTTACAGTATACTTTGAATAAAATATAATATAAAATACCCAATATATTTCAATGGAAAGTTTAAATACACGATTTTAGGTATTCAACTCACTGGAGGCCCTTGTTCACCATGTGGCCCAGGGGGGCCTGGTGGTCCTTGTAATCCTTGAGGCCCGGGAGGTCCATCTGCACCACTTTTACCTGTCATTCCTCTATCTCCCTAAAAACGGATGAAAATTATTTAGCAATTTTAATAAATCAGAAAATTTCAGCCTTGAAACTGAAATTCGAAATTCCAATCCGCAGTAAATGATTGTTTAAAATTTTCTAATTTACACATCCCTTTCAATTTACTTATAATATAAAATTAATTTATTTTATAACTTCCAATTTATTCATAGTTCTAGTAACGATAAAATATTTTGTTCATACCACGCAAAGCTTTGGATATACAACGTTTATCTTTTTTAAATTTAGTATTTTTTTGTTGTTATCTTGCCAGAACAAGATATTTTTTTGGGAATTAGGTTTGTGGTGTCAATAAAAATCGGTAGACGAAAAATAAAACAATCCGTTGTTATCTGCACGAGCATCTCAAAAAAATCAGCTTTTAATAACGTTGCCATCCCATGTACAAAAGCACTGATTTTAAAAAATAAGTTATTGGCTACAGCAAATAAAACCAGGAAAAATGTCCTTTTGAGCGCGTGATTATGTGAAATGAAATAAATAGGAGATGCGATATTTTTTTAAACAATAAATACGAGACAAAGTTTTTTGGATCGTTTGCAATACTAAAGTGACTCATTCAATGAAACGATTAAAATGAATAAAAATGTAATTTAACTTTGCACGAGCACGTGGTGCTTGGCCGTTCAGGAAATTCTGTTCTGACATGATATATTAAAATATGCATAGCAGATTTCATTCTAATTCTTTTATTTCCTTCCTGGTTTCACTATTCCTATTAAGAAAGACTTTTTTTACTTCAGTTTTTAAATTGATAAAAAAAACAAATTGTTTAGTTGTACTTTAAGCGATAAGGAAAATAAACATGAAGAAATTATTCCACATTCTTTTAAAGACGAAATGGAATGTAATTGAAAAAGCTTGAATTTATTTTATTTGTCAAAACATTATTGCAAAAGTATTGAAATAACTTCATTACTGAATTAAATAATGACATACTTAATATCCACAGAAAATTAACGTTTTATTTTTTAAATTAAACACATTTATGAAGATATATGAGCTACATAAAATAGAAATAGTGTTCAAGTATCAAGTACTAAATAAATTATTGGTACTGCATTAAAATGCTTAAAAGTGTTACATTTATTTATATTTACATTTGTAGAACTGAATCATAATAATCAATGTTTTTAAGCAAAATTTCAATTATGGATATTTTTATTTATGCGTCGTTTTTTGTTAGTCTGCCAAAAAACATGAGAAAAAGTAAGTAGAAATTTTAAAAAATGTCAAAAATTTAATCAGGTTTAAAGACAGCCCATATTAAGATATGAATTAATTTTAATATTTATATATAAATGAACATACTGGGGATCCCCTTGGACCTGGTGGACCAGGTCTTCCTTGTATGCCAGGGACACCAGGTAATCCACGATCTCCAGCAGGGCCTGGTGGTCCAGGTGGTCCAGTGAGACCCTAAAAAGCAAATTGAAGCATTAAAATGAAAATTATATTCAACAGTTGTAAATAAAAATGGGAATGTAGGCAATAAGGTAACGAGAATTCTTACTAAAAGACTGATAAATAAATGTAGAAATACTTATTTTAATTATTTTTTAAACAAAATAATTCATAAAAGAATATGACGAGTTTGATTAAAACTTTAAGGGACATTTAATTAAACTTACTTTGTGGATTAAATTTAATGAAAGAAATACCTACTTATGTCATCTGACTTTGATAAAACTTTATTATCTGGTATTTTGTTTTTCAGAATTATATCATATCAAAATTATTTAATCTTTTTTTTAACAATATACCAATTTACTTAAAATATGCTCCTTAATAATATTAACTTAACCTAAAATATTTATAATCTGAAATAACCTAATAATTTAATACCTTATTTTTTTTCTTAATATTATTAAAAAAATATTTCATAAAGCATCGGTTATATTTCTAAAATAACCTATGGATGTCTATTATACGAAGAATATTTTACAAGTAAATGTTGATATGAATGAATAAAATATTGATATGAAAAAAAAATATTGGTATGAATAGCTCGGGAAAATTTTAAAATTCTATATTAACTTACGGGTGATCCCTCTAATCCAGCTTCTCCTTTTGGTCCGGGGAAACCAGGCTGTCCAGGATTTCCTGCAGGTCCAGGGGATCCTGGTTTTCCGGTATCTCCAGGTCCACCCTGTAATACATTGGTAAAAAAATTAATCAAAATAAATATCTATTTGAAAACCATTTAAAATACTGAGAAAATTAAAAATAGCATTAATAAAATAATTCATTTTTCCTGTTAGATAGAATATAATTGAGGAGCAGCAATAAGCATTTCCATTTTAAACACGAAAAGACATTCTCAATTTTCAAACCTGAGATGAAAATTATATTCTTTAAGTAATAATCTTAAATGATAGTCTTTTAATAATTGATGAATGATATTTTTTATGATGAATTATATTTTCAATAATAAACGATGAATGATATTTTTAATAATAAATGATGAGTGATATTTTTAATAATAAATAATTATAAAATTTTTAATGATAAATGATGAATGATATTCTTTAATGATAAATAATTGATGATATTTTTAATAATAAATGATTAATGATATTTTAAATAATAAATGATTAATGATATTTTTAACGATAAATGATGAATGATATTCTTTAATGATAAATAACGAAGGATATTCTTTATGATAAATTATATTCTTTATGTCATTATTTGATAATGGTATTCTTTAAAAATGATATTTTTTACGATGATATGCTTTGATACTCTCTATTCTTTGAATGATGTTCTTTATGATAATATTAATTGGCGTGATAATCTTTATTGATATTCTTTAAATAATTTTATAACTTAGAAGTGGTACTAAAACTGTAAGTAAATAAAATACCTTAAACATTATCTATGATGAAAATATTGAAGAAAAATATGCTACTATTATAGCATTCAAGAAACACTTATGTACCTTTATTCCAGAAATACCTTGAGGGCCAGCTGGTCCAGGATTGCCAGGAGCACCCTAATTGAAATGGATATTTATTAATAAAAGATCAATTAGGCAAGTTTACACCAGTAGTTCGATTAAATAGATAGTTTATAAATATATTTTAATTTCAGTATTAGAATTTTATAATGAAGTTTATTTAATATTTAAAATCACTTTTTACTTTAAAACACACACACATACATTTATAAGTATATTTAAGAATAAATTTTAAAATAAATCAGGTTTTATTTAATTTTTCCTTTATTTATGATAAATTATCTTATGTCATTGCAAAATTTTAAGATTTTTTTTGCAACGAAATTGAATTTTAATTATAATATAATGTTTTTAAATTCAAATATTTCTCCGAATTCCAGAAAATTTTGCAAATTCCTTTATATTTCTTTTTATCCAATATTTACAAATTCTTTTACATTTACAGAAAGTAAATTCTAACTTACAATTTTTATCAGGAAAATTCAATAAAAAATATATTATATTCATTTGTTTTGTTTTTTTTACCTTTTACAACATCGGAATCAAAATAACATTACTAAAAAGAGTTAAATGAATACATACCGGTTGGCCAGGTTCACCAGGGCGACCAGGAGGGCCAGGGAATCCAGCATCACCCTAAAAATCATTGTTATTTGATAAATAGAAATTCAATAATTTTTGATGTAAAATATAACAATCTAGGGATACAAATAAAAAATATATATAAAGTTAATTTCTCTTATTAGTAGTTAAAATTTCAGTATTCTTATTTATGAAATTTTATTAAAAAATCTTTATATAAAAGAGTTCTATCTAATTTATTTCGACTTACCTTTTTACCTTCTTCTCCTCTTGGTCCTTTTGGTCCACGTAGACCCGGCGATCCCTAAAATTATTCAGGCACATTTCATTAACTAAAAATTGAAACCATTTAAATAATGAAGTCTATTGATATTGTATCAAAGAATTTCTGTAAGATCTGAAAAAAATTCTTCGAAAATATATATAATGTAAGAATTCTCAAAAGTTTGTATTTCGTTACTTTTAAACTTAGCAATTATTTAATTAAAAATAGTATAGAAATAAATTAAATAATTGAAATGCATCCAAATAAGAAGTTCAATTCAAACTACTGTAAGCAAATTCATCATTTTATAGACATTGGTTTCTTACTGTAAATTATGCTTAACTGTATAAAATGTTCTAGCTAAAATTGAAATGCATTCCTTTGCCAAATGTACTATTTATGATATAGCAATTAATTTCCGATCAATGTAGTATACAAATATTTTTGATAATGCTGTAGCTATTGGTTTTGTCACGGATCGAACCCGCGACGCCAGGGAGGTTAGCCACGTAACATAACTACTGGACAAAAAAGATCACCAAAGTCTGGAAGTTATTAACTGCTTCCCTCATAATGTTTTACAAAAAACGGCTGCATAAATGTGCTTTTTAGGTGTTTATCCATTATACAACAACATCCCTTTTTGTTAAGAAAACTTTGAATACTGTCCTGGATTTCTAATTTAAAAAAACTACATAAAATAAAAAAAAGTAAGGAATTTTTCTCAAAAAGGTAATTTACTAAAGTAATTCGTTGGGTCTTGGAGTAGCCGGTTATGATTTTGGTTATATTTCCTCGAGAATAAGTGTGCTAAAGACAAAAAGGTAACTGATTTTCTTCAACAATAACGATACAGAAGATCACACTTAATGTTCAAAATTGTATTGGCTTGATCTAAATCTATTACAAAAAAGTTAAAATTTTCATTAAATATTTTTTTTTCTTGAAAATAAATTATACCTTCCTAAACTAAGTATACTATGATTTATGCTCGTCAGTCTCCATGGCATTCATTACGTCTAATTTTAACATTATACATACTTAAATTTTCCTTTTCCTGCTAATTTTTTCTGAAGGTTAATGATAACACTGAATGTCCTTCTGATCCCAATAAAATTCATGGTGCCTAATTACTGAAATGCACATAAATAGGTTTTTTTTTCGTTAACTTTTCTGTAGGCTAATGATAACGTTGATATTTAATCAAAAGGGTACTTTTAAATGATAGACATCCTTTTCACATCTTTTGACCTTAAATCTATCACTATACATTTCATTAACAACCAGAAAATAAAAAATAAAAATTACTTGAGGTCCAGCTTCTCCAGGAGATCCAGGGGAACCTACATTGCCTTGGTCACCCTGTAAAATGAAATAAGTGTGAACGACCAAATTTTTAGTAACTGATACATATAAATATTTATGAGTCAGAAAGAAAAGAAAATGCAGAAAATCAGGTAAATGATTCTTCTTTATGAATCAATTATAATATCTTATCAGTTATACCATGAACAAGATAATGTCTTGCCAGTAACATCATACACAAGATAGTTTGTCAGATGCATCATGCACAAAATAATGTATTGTCAGTAACATCATACACAAGATAGTTTGTCAGATACATCATGCATAAGATAATGCCTTGTCAGATACATCATGCGCAAGATAATGCCTTGTCAGATACATCATGCTGTGGTGATTTCAATATAAGCCAATTAATATCCTTCAAGCTGAAGGGTCTCTTTTGCTTGATCGGTATGATACTCGGTTACTAACCATAAGATTCGGAGTTCCTGCCTAGCGCTATTCGCTTATCCCCCAACAATGTACAAGATAATGTCTGAGATATATCATGCTCAATATAATGTCTTGTCAGGTACATCATGCACAAGATAATGTCTTGTAAGATACATCAAGAATAATAAAATGCTCTATCAGTTTAAAACACAAAAGACTCACCTTTGGTCCCGGAAGTCCTCTTCCACCTTTATGTCCCGGGGCACCAGCTAATCCCTGCAAAAGAAAAATTATCCAATTTATATGTTTTCGGAACACAAAAAATATCGTCAGCTACCTCTTGTGATACAACAATAGGTAATAGCGCGATTTTTTCTAATTTTTCAAATATTTAAAGTAACGTAAAATCTATTTCAAAAACATTGAAATGATAAAATATAATTACAAATATATTAAATTTCAAATAATTTGCTAATCATAAGCAAAAGTAGTTTAAACAGCTAGATATGATATGATAAGGTTAATCTGATGATATAGTACTCACAACTGGTCCAGGAAATCCTTGTTGTCCTGGTGGGCCAGGTGCTCCTCTATCGCCTGGTTGTCCAGGAGAACCAGATTGTCCGTCTGGACCAGGTGGACCAGTTTCACCCTAAGAAACAAATAAAAAAAATAGAAATTAAGTAATAACCAGAGGAATAAAACAAATATAAAAAAGCCGTTAATAAGATTTTTTTCCTATTAGAACTTCAATTTTTATTTCACGCTTTAGAGAATTATACTATAACAAAATTGGTGAAAAGATATTTAAAATATAGACAGGATTAAATAACTTATTTTAAAATTAAAATATTTTTAAATCGAGTTGACAGGTTTAATGGCATATACTCGAAAAGAAACAAGATTCATGTGTTATTTCCTTATTTAAATTATTATATTTACTCAAAGAAAGAAAAAAAAGGTGGCAGTTAAAATACATTATCTCTATTCTATAGTTCTTTGATCAGATGCGCAGATAATAATAATTCTGAGCCTACGAAATCTGAAGTTTTAGCAGCAATCTCTAACTTCTTAAGTTCTAAAGTATGTTTTCTTTATACTTCTTCCCGCTTTTCTTGTCTCTCGGCTTCTTCTGGCTAAGCTTGTCGAACCTGTTCAGTTTCATCTAAAATATCATCTATTCCTCTTACCATCTATTCATCATTGCTTGTATGATTTAATATTCCCTTCTTCAAATCTGGAATTTTCAAATCACTAGATGTAGCATCTTCGAATAATTCTTCGGCTACGAAACGTAACCCTTCCTTACGAAGTCAAATGGCATTTCATACTATAAACAGAATTGAAAATTAAAATGGCCTGTTTATCCCACTTCTGAATTGTAATAAATGACTTCAAAATGCAAACACAAAACGAAATTCGAATTCTTCTTTATTCCAAACTTTAAATTGCAGTAACATCAGCTTTCTGAAAATCAGCGTTCTTCCTGTACACAGAGAGCTAAGTTGTTACAAAGTGTAACAACTTAAGTGTAATGCGAGCATGTATAAGCAATAGCTGTTTAACGTCACAGCTGAATAACCTTTTACAACTCGGACAGGCAGATTTCTTCTGATTATCTTTCATTCAAAATTCCCGGAAATCTAAAATATTTATGTAAAGATCATAAATTAAATAACATTTTCCTATCTCAAAGGTATTCACTATCTATGAATATGATAACTCAACGCTATTCCCTCTATTCCCAGATTCTGTATTCTATCTCAAATTTTTTGATAATAACAATGCTTTATCTCTTTGTATTTTCGCAATACGAAAGCGTAAAAATGACAAATATTTTATTTATATATGAACATTAAGACAGAGGATAGTTATAGAAATTATTTTTTTATTTATATCTAAAATAGTTTTAAATTAAAATAGACTTACTTTTTCTCCAGATTCACCCGGTGGTCCAGCGGATCCTACAGGCCCTTGAAGTCCTTGTTCGCCAGGACGTCCAGGGGGACCTTCAGGTCCGGGAGGGCCGTGATCTCCTCGATCTCCTTTCGCTCCGCGGGGACCAGGTTCACCTCTTGATCCTGGTAATCCCTAAAAAGAATATAGATGAAAAAATGTAATTTATATTAGATAAAACGAAAATAATATTTTATGGAGTATTTTGAAAGAAATACTTAACTATTTAAAACAGTTGTTATAAAAAAAGTTTTAATTCAGTTTCTTCAGA
>JAOUZG010040464.1:3590117-3636379 GCA_026289955.1 Argiope argentata
TTAGTAACTGCGCATATATATATATATATATATGCGCAGTTACTAAAATAAAAATAATTAATTAAAATATATCTTTAAAATGTTGATAAAGTTATATATTCGCAGAAATGAGAAATTGAATTGATAAATTATTAAAAGTGGGACCTTATAATATGCACTGATAAAAGTAGCAACATGCATACATCTGCAACTAACTAATAATAATTATAATAACTCCTTGAAAATTAGATCTATGCACTTACCCTTTCACCTGCTATTCCATCTTTTCCGGGTAACCCAGGTCTACCTGCTAAACCCTAGAGGGGAGGACACAGAAGTTTCTTATAAGATATAGACCAGTTAAAAGAAGTAAAAGTACCAATCAACTTCATAAATAAAAACTATAGCATTTCATTTCAAAAATTAAAGCATTAAAGTTTTTTTAGTAAATTGTAAGTAAAATCTTACACGAAGTCCTTGTAATCCTGGTGGACCAGGTCTTCCAGATTCTCCCTAAATAAATAAAAATGTACAGTTTGTATGAGTGGAATTTTTTTATTCAAGCTTTCAGCTGCAAAACGCGCAAAAAATTGGACTTACATATATAAATAAAATGTGTAAATTACCTGTGAACCTTTCGGGCCCTGAGGACCTTGTGGGCCCCTATCACCTTGAGCCCCTTTCATTCCAGCAGGGCCATCTGGACCGGGAAACCCACGATCTCCAGGTAAACCCTGCATAAAATATTTCATTCAGATATTTATTTTGATTAAAACGCTTTATTATCATATGAGAACATGATATTTTTTTTTGATTTGATGCTTTTGAAGCCACAAAATGGACAACAAATTGTTGATTTATTGAGACATCAATTTTTCGCTTTTAGGGTTATAAAAAAATAATGCAGAAAGTTGTCAAGTGTGACGATTTGTTGCCAAAAATCATTTAAAAATAGAAATTAAATTTTAATTGTAAAAAAAATGTAAGTCAACGGCAACGTTATTACATTTTTTGTAGTTGTTAAAATGTTTTTATCTTGTGGGAACATGATATGGCATTGGTTTGAAGTTTTTGAAGCTACAAAACAAACGGGCAAAAAATTGGTGATTTATCGCTTTGGTGACATCCATTTTCAGCTTTTAGGGTTATTAGAAAATGGTAAATATAATTATCATATTTGGCGACTTATCACAACAAAAAGTTATAACTTGGTGCGAATGTCCGCCATGTACCCGATTCTAGGTATATCGATGGATGCAAATTCTGACAGTGAGATGGTTGTTTGAAAACTATTTTAGTTAGTTAATAATTTAAATTAATTAAGACAAACAATGTCTTAAAACTAATAATGTTCTCGCGTGTTAACATAAAATTTGAGAAAGTAGATTTCAATTTTTTTTTATTTAAATTTAACCCTTTGCACTCCGATGGTGCCTCTGGATTCACCATTCAAGATTGTGCGTCATTTTGACGTTTTATTTATTTATTTTTCTCATTTAATTGTTAAAAATGCCTACATAATGGTTAAGAAATGTAGATTAACTTTCCAAAAAATTCCAAATTAAAATAATTATGTATATTTATTTTTCATAGCAATAAACTAATCTTTCTATTAGGTCAATAATTTTGCATCTGATTATGTTTCGGACTGCAAAGGGTTAATGTTGCACGTTTCTAACGTTTGAATTTAATGTTACTGTTTGTTGACTAAAACACAATTTTATACATATTTGGGGGGGGACAAACAATAAAAAAATTAAATATTAAGAAAAATATTGTGTTACAAATAAAAAATTTTAACAAGCAAATGTAAATCTTTTTTTTTTACAAAAAGTTAACTTGTTTCATAGTAATCATGAAATACTTGATGACAGGAAAACAAAATGTATCCCTTACCCGTTCCCCAGGGGGCCCGTTTGGTCCAGGTGGACCAGTTGAACCAGGTTTGCCCTGTAAGAAAAATATCATAATTAAACATTTTTACATTTCCAATTTTAAAAAAATTAAAATGACGCAATAGGATGAATAGGATAATCACAAAACATAAAAATGTAATAATAATATATTTATATAGAGACAAGTATTAATGTATGGTTTTCAAATTTGGGATATCACTTCCGCCCATATCATTAAAAATTTGCAAGTTTCCCAAAATAATTATCTGATGAAGATTGTTAATTGCCTTGGTAATTTGAAAGGAAATACTTCATGATAACTTCCAAATAACTGAACCTGTTTCAGAATTTATTAAAAGAACATCAAATACATTCATTGAGAACTTTCCTCAGATTCACAAATAGTTACTACAACTGCCAGCATATGATTCTACTGTGCCCATCTCTAGTAATAGGCCAAGATCATCAATCGATAAAATCTACACAAACTTCTCGTCTGTAATAGAACAATATTTTTGGTAAAATACAATAATTAAAAATGATTATTTCATCCATGGATTAATCCATCAGAAATGATGATCTAAATATTAACTAGCTCATCAAATTCCTGTATTATATAACTGAATAACATATCATTAAATAAATGTCGAAATCCTATTTTCTACGTTAAACAGAAAGCGTTTTTAATTAAGGTTAATATCCACAGAATGATAATTTTTTTTCATTAAAAAAACTAAGTTTAGACCAAACTATATTTTCATGGATTTTTTAAACGAACGTTTCAAACTCTGAACGAATAGCGTTACATTTAACAAAATAGAAAATTAAAACTTAACCCTTTTTCCAGCTTGCCCTGGTGTCCCAGGAAGCCCTCTGGGACCAGGCGTGCCTTGTTCTCCCTTTCTTCCAGATTCTCCTTTCAAACCACCTTCACCAGGGATACCCTGCAAGATAAAATTATAATTAATGTATGAACATTTAAAAATAAAAATATCAAATTTAAAAGAAGTATTGTTACCGATATCAACTAGAAATATGTCAGAATTTTGGTGTGCACTTACCGGAGATCCTTTCGGACCTGGTAGTCCTGGACTTCCCGACAAACCAGGGGGACCTCTTGCACCAGGGAAACCAGGAGAGCCAGCTAAGCCAGTTTCACCCTAACATTTTAAAGCAAAACTTAATATAATACATTTCGATATATATACAATTATTCAATGAATTAATTACATTCGCTACGTTCATTTTATAATGTGCAGCTTCCGCTGCATTTAAAAGGGGTTTTTTCTTTATAAACAAAGCTCATGCAAGAATTAATAAATTAATTAAATTTATTATTAAATCATTTAAACATTACATTGAATCGATACCGCTATTATAAATGAATAAGTTTGCTGGATGGATGGATGATGGGGTTCAATCACGCCAGAATGGCTGAAGGAAATTGGATGGAATTTAGCACAGATTAGATTATAGTCTAGAAAAGGACATAGACTTCTATTTATTCTGGTTAATTGAGTGTTTAATTTTTTATTAATTAAAAACTACCTTTCATGCCAATAATTTTCATTTCTTCACCGCCAAACGAGTAAGACTTCGGTTTGTTTCTTTCCCATTCCACTAATGAAGTTAGGCTTATGAGGTTTCCCGCTTAAGATGTTAGTCTTAACGAGTTTATGAGCGATTATTTCAAAAGATTAGTGTTTGATGCATTTAAAACTAAAGTTAATGTTTAATGAAAACTTAAGAGTTCGATACATTTAAAATTTAACATTGTTAATCAATCGATTTTTCGAATTCATTTTAAAGTACTTTTGAATTAAAATAAAGGAACAAATGAATTAAAAAATTTTTAATTTGTATCGCGTTACCCAAATTGCGTAGAAAATCCACACATTTGGGTAGCCCCAGTTGGCGTTGAAAATTCACGCATGCATACGGTTTGATAACATTCTACATTGTGATCAGACAGGCAGTTCTCACACGTACACATCAAAATTTGTACGCGTACGAAGTTGCGGGCAAAAACTAGTAATTATATAAATTTCCAGTTAAATTTTGGTTATATAAATTTCCCAGTTAAATTTTTGGTTAATTATTATTAATTTTGGTTACTTTAATAATTATTCAATAAAATAATACAATTTTAGTGTTTTAGGCATCAATGAAAGAATTTTTAACAAAAAAAGTGAACTCAACAAAAATTTCTATTTAATGGATAATTTATTAATCATTTTGAATTGAAATGCGGATTAACTTTAAAAGAAATTAAATAAAGCAACAAATGAATATATTTAATAAAAATTATTTATTTAATTAATACTAAAAGATAATTAATAATTTTAAATAAAATATTTTTTAATATTTGTAAAAAAAATTCTATAGATTAACACTACTGTAGATCACCAAAAAAAGTATTTAGTTTTCAGCTAATTATCCGTTCTATAATATAACATCAATCTTATATTTAACTCTTTTCATTCTGAACGGCATGTAAATCGCATTTTTTTATTAGTTATTTCAAAAATATCCACGAATTTTTCAAAGAATGCATAATGAAATCTAATTATTACTCAAAGTACATTTTTAATGTATTAGATTTAAAAAATTGATTATTAAAAGCATAGGAAACTTACTGGTGATCCTTTTTCTCCGGAAGCTCCGTCTTTTCCTGGTGCACCCTGAAACAAAAATTAATCTTAATGAATTACATAGAACCTTGAATATTTCGTTTTAAATAGTTCGGTTATTTCATATAGACTTTTCTAACTATGCAATCATTTTTCAAATATATCTATCTGAAATCTTGAAAATTATTTATAAGCTTTTACGTAATTCATTGATTTTTTCATTCTTGTAATAATTTATTTCAATGAAGACAACTAAAAAAATTATGATAATTTATGTTATTATATTTACTAATATTAATAAACTAATATTGAAAATATGAATTTAACATCTCGAATAGATATTTCAATTTGTAAGTTTATATATTCACCCAGATTTTTCCGTTACACGGAATATTTATTATGTAAAAATATTTTGAAGTTGAAAAATCCTTTTATGCATGCTTTTACAAAAGCTGAAGCTTTGCAACAATTATCCCCAGAGTTATGAAATGAAAAAAAATCTAAAGAACAATTCATGAAATTAATATGTAAAAAATTTGAAACTGCTAAATAAATATTCACGAAGTTATTACAGGAAAATTTTGACGCTGCTAAACAAGTATTCGGGAAGTTATTACATAAAAGATCATCCTCTTTCAGTGAGTTTTAGAATCTTTAAGAACGTATTCATAATACTTCTAATTTTATTAGTTGGAAAAATAACAATTCTTTTTGAATTGCCGACTCTATCGCGCCAAAATTCATACTTAAAATTTCCGATTTTAAGAAATTTAAGAAATTGTAAAATTAAAATTTGTACTAAAACAATGATGGCAGAAAAATTTCGATCAACAGAAGTTATTTTTATTGGTATTTAGAATTAATATTTAGCTCTCGAAATAAATATAGAAAACTAATTATAGTTTTATTATTTATTTTTAAAAAATCAGCTGAGAAATCTGCATGAAGAAACATGTTGAACAAAAATATTTCAGCTTTGCATTATACAATAAAAGATAATTATAATAATGAAGTTTTTATTTTTAAATAATAATCTATAGAATCGATTCTAAATCATATCGAATCTTTAAATACCGAAATTTTTTTGTCTTTTTTTTTTCGATTAAATGAAATATTGTTATATTTTACATACACGATTCATATTTCTTTCTGTATTTTCTACCATTCCAAAAAAGTAACTGTAATTCAAAATAAAATTTTGATATGAAACAGAAAAAAATATGCAAAAAAGCAATTTATTTACTTATATCGTGCAATATGGAACATTTATGCTGATATTAAAATTTTGAACACATAGTTTTTTCGAAGCTCTCAAGATAAATTTTTTACTTCATAAAAAATTATTCACTTCCCGATTGAATAGAAATTGAAAAATATTTCCATGATTTCTAAAACCAAAACGAAATGAAAGGCAGCCTATTACCATTGGTCCCGGTTCGCCGGGGATTCCAGGTTTGCCAGCTTCTCCACGTGGTCCTTGTAAACCTTGACTTCCTTTAGGGCCTGTGGGTCCAGCATCTCCCTAATATATTTCAAAGTAGTTGTACAACAACAGTTATGCAAAATATTTTACAGCGAGTAAAAATAATAATTTTTGATTAGGAATAAATTACCAAAACGAATGAAAACTAAGATCTTAATCATACAAAATAACGTAGATTATTACGTTATTGAATCATACAATTACATAATTGAATCATTCTACCCTTTAAAAACTTCAGCATTTAAACCCGGTCATTTCTTAACCCCCCCCTTACGTCAATCAACGTATAAATCGCGTCTGAACTATATTATTTAATTTTGAATCCTACACTATTAACAGAATTAAACGTAAACAACTATGTGCTTCTTAGTGAAATTATTTGGATTAATTGGTCAATTTTGTATATAAGGGGCCGTAAATGAGAGTTTTTAATTTTACATAGAAAAAATAAAATCCAGTCCTGAGTTGGAGGACAAAAAATGCAATAAATTCTACTGCTAAAGAACATTTTAGGTTTCAGCATCTAAATCCGATTATTTCTAACCCTCTCCCCTGACGTCCATCAACGTAGAAATCGCGTCTGAATAATATAATTTAATTTTGAATCCTACACTATTAACAGAATTGAACGTAAATAACTATTTGCTTCTTAATGAAATTTTTTGGATTAATTGGCCGATTTGGCACATAAAGAGCCATAAAGGCGAGTTTTTAATTTTACATAGAAAAATTAAAATCCAGTCTTGAGTTGGAGGATAAAAATTGCAATAAATTCTACTGCTAAAGAACATTTGAGCCTTCATCATCTAAATCTGATCATTTCTAACCCTTTCCTCTTACGCCAATCAACTTAGAAATCGCGTCTGAACTATATTATTTAATTTTGAATTCTACACTATCAACAGAATTGAACGAAAACAACTATTTGCTTCTTAGTGAAATCATTTGGATAAATTAGCCAATTTTACACAGAAGCAATCGTAAATGCGAGTTTTTGATTTTACATAGAAAAAATAAAATCCAGTCCTGAGTTTGAGGGAAAAAATTGCAATAAATTCTAATGCTAAAGAACATTTTAGCTTTTTTAAATATAACTAATGATTTTGCATTCATGTAAAATATAAATTTGATGTTGATAAGTATACCTCTCCAGCTCAAACAATTAATAAAAATTTCTTCACAGCAAATTTAAGTAATCTGCATCTAAAACATCTAAATCATTCTTGTTTTGCCAGTCATTTCAAAGCGGAAAACAGATAAATCAAAACTGTCATAACATTCAATAAAAAATTAGTTTCATTATTAGCGAAAAGAAATGCAAAAAAAGACTTCATAACACAACTGTCATTTTTCAATACTAAGTTACTTTATTTAGATTCTTTGAAATACTCTTCAGCAGACTTGAGAGACTGATTACTGACTCGAAAGCTGACTCTTAATGTTTATTTATACCAAACAAGTAAAGTCATAAATATATACTTATAAAAATGAAGAGTCAGATAAATTC
The DNA here is from genome assembly GCA_026289955.1 of Argiope argentata. Classification (NCBI taxonomy): domain Eukaryota; kingdom Metazoa; phylum Arthropoda; class Arachnida; order Araneae; family Araneidae; genus Argiope; species Argiope argentata. The sequence goes on from JAOUZG010040464.1 coordinate 3,597,612, forward strand.
TAAAAAAATTACAACTGAATTACAAAAGTTACAGTTACCTTCGCTCCTGGTGAGCCGGGGAAACCTGGTGACCCTGGTCTTCCAATAGGACCCTAAATAAAGTACATAAAAGTATGAACATATATTTAATTGCATTCGTAAAATTAATTGCGAGTTCGTATAGTTAATTGCAAATGAAATATATAAATAGAAAATAGAAAAGAATTGATTCAATAAACCTTATTTGGTAATTACGTATTAGACCGTCTATCATTATTTTCAAATTTGAAGGCGTCGCCAATGAGTTGCTAAACCGCCAATAACTTCAAAAAACCGCCATTATTTAAAAAATTGTTCAAATCTTAACTGTCGTCCACCATTTTGTTGGCGTCGATGATTTATTGCCAAATTTGAATCCGTCGCCAATGAGTTATTATACGATTGGCGACCGTTGGCATCGACGGTCTAATACGTAAATACCCATTATTTGAATGGAAGTTTTTTAAAATTCAATATCGCTTTTAAATCTTTACTAAAATATTTATAAACTCTGTTACAATTGTATTATTGTTGGTACTTTTCCGTTAGCCGGGGCCAAGTGAAAAACCACCAAATAATTTAGAATTAATTGCCAAACTTCTTTGGTGATTTTTCGCTGGCTCCCATCTAACAAAAAAGTTCCTTATTTTTTTTTTTTTTTTTTGAACTATAAGCAGGTGTGAACTCAAAAATACTTACTGGTGGTCCCGGTGGTCCAGGCAGGCCATCTATTCCTCTTATTCCCTGAAAAAATCATTTCCAATTGTTGAGTAAGAGAAGAATATATTTTAAATTCATGAATGAACAGCTAGTAAAAAAGATACTGAAAAGACTCACGGGTGGTCCAGGAGGTCCTTCTCGTCCTCTTTCTCCTCGAGGTCCAGGCGGTCCCTACAATTTTATTTATCAATATTAATATTAAGAAGGTCAATTGAAATAAAATATCAAAAACTAGCGCATTTCACAGCGGCTGTTTGATATATTTTTATCCTAACTCACCAATGGGCCAGATGCTCCCATTTTTCCGGCCGGTCCTTGGGCCCCCTGAAGAAGAAAATCAAATTCTAATATGAATATAAATATATTTGAAATTTATAATGTGTGTTAAAGTAAAATTTATAATGTGTGTTAAAGTTAAAAATTACGAACTATTTACTATGCACAAAAAAAACAACCTAAGAATTATATTCAAATATTAGTTACTTTTTAGATTTTTTAAAATTATATTTCAAAAAAGTGAATTATCATATAAAAAAGGAACTTAAGTATTTGAATCATATTTAAATAAAAAAAGAACTAGTTCATATATTTCTTAAATTGTTTACTCGACAAACTAACAAAACTTACTAAACAACTGCAAAAAAATTAATATTATTAATTTTGAATTAAATTCATTTCAGTATAATGCTTTGATGATACTAGAAAAATTAATTAACTGATTACAACAATAATAAAAAGGGGATCGCGAAAGCCCTAACTCACTATTTAAAATATTTTAGCTGTTATTAAATATAAATATTTTTGGAGGATGTAATTAACGATTAAATAATCTAAGACATTTTATTGTATCCCTAAATAAAAAATAAATAAATAACAAAATAAAATTAACAAAAATATAGAAAAGTGATAAAATGTAACTGGAAAAAATAATATTAGAAATAATGAATCATTTATACAAATATTTATGCGAGAATTTTCTGTTTCCTACCTTTTCACCTTGAGGTCCTTGTTCACCTTTTGATCCATCCAAACCAGGAAAGCCCTAGAGAAATATTCATATATGAATGAAATACAAACGTATATTAAATATAAATTTAAAATTGATTTTTCATGGTAGCAGATTTATGTGAAGGCAATTCAGTGTAAGGAAAAAAATCACTTGTAATTAAGGTTAAAAAAATAAATTTGAGAACTTACTCTATGTCCTTTCACACCAGGTAATCCAGGCATCCCGGGAAGACCCCGAGGACCCTAAAATAAAAAAAAATCATAACAAGAATAATTATTTGTGAATACTTACATATATATTTCAAAAAATCTGAGATATATACGAATTATGTAAACAATCAAACTGCTTATTTGTTAACATTTATAGTTAAAATGTAATAAAATGTTTTGTTACTTTTTTTAGCGTAGCGGGTTCGGATTGAATGGACTTTACTTGAAAACAGCACAAACAAATTTATTTATAGATATTTACAGGATGATTTGATAAAGGAAAACTTCAGATAAAATCAATTCAGCAGTCAACAGTCACCTACAGCGTAAATGCAAGCCTTACGCACAATAAACACAGACTGCAAAACAGATAGCACAGCAAACAGTAAATCACAGCTAGCTCAATAATGCGACGTTAACAGCAAACGTAAACACAGCTCACTAATAACAATTAAGAATAGTAATCCGCTCGTCCAACGAGACACTACTCTTCCGAGAGGAACTACTCAAATTGAGGCAACCCCCGTCCCTTATATAACAGAAGACGCACAGAAGTACGTGGAGTTTCGTGAACGATCCAGCGACTACCAGACTATTCCTTTCACCAAACCAACCTGGCTGTCACCAAGCTCTTCGTCAACCATCGCCAATCTCTCTCTCTCCTTCCGCGTGCTTTCGCAGCGTTCGCCCGCTTGTAACAGTATAAGAAATTAAAAAGCATTTTAAAATTAGTTTTTCTATTAAATGGTTTAAAAATAAATATCCAGTATACTCTGCAATATATATAATTTAAGAAGAGAAATCTATTACAAACAAATCTCCATTTAATTGAATTATAAAGCATTTTTATAAAATAATTTATAAAACTAACTATATTTTAAAGTGGGACAGTATAACATTTCCTACATATCTGGTTTTAAATCTTGAAAATACATTAAATTTTTGCTATTCTTGTAAAACAGCAAGGATTCAAATATTCAGTCTCTTTCGTTTTGATATACATACTAGACTTTTGAGTAATAGAAGACAAATTATTAATGATTGTGTTAAATATGATAACATTAATTATTTTTATATAAAAATTATAAAAAAATGTAATTACCGTGTGTAGAAATTATATGAATCTTAACCCTGATCAGAAGTTTTCATTTTCATATCACGTCTAGGTTGCCAATTGTCAGGTGAGTATTAATTAAACCTTGTTTCGGAATAACATTAATTTATGCCGTTTAAATATAAATTAAATTTTTGATCGACGGAGAAATCTTTTATACTGTTCTTAAAATGTGAATACTTTGTTTATACGTGTTTTAACTTTTCTTGTTTGATTATTGTTTCTTATTTTTAATATTGTTTTTATCTTGTTGTATGTGATTAGCGGATAGCGCTAGGCCCGAACTCCAAATCTTAATGTTAGTAGCCGAGTAACATACCATTCAAGCAAAAGGGACCCTTCAACTCGAAGGAAATTATCTTGATTATATAACATTCACCACAATCTCATACTGCTCTATTGCTGAAATTTGAAACTACAAACTTGAGATTTATAGCCACAAAGTTATTATCTTTAATTTATAACTACAGTCACAAGTAGTAGATAACAAATAACTTCACTCCTCTGTGGTCAAAATAGAAAACATCACTGTTACGGTTCATTTCATAATTCAATTTTCTATTAAGTACATTTTTAAGTAAATAAATAAATATTTTCTCATTTAAAGCGAAAATTTGAGCTAATTTCATATATTATCATTGAAATTACATAATTAAATGCAAATGACCGAAAATTGTGTATTTATTTTCATTAAATTAGGCTCATGAAATTATTGAAAATTTCTGTGACATCAGTACATTAAAAAATATCTTAAGAACTTCGAGAAATTTTTGCATTAATTAAATGTTTATGAGCGTATTTTAATTTTTCAGTAATAATATTTTTCAAGCTTTAATGTGAACCTTTGTTATTGATTTGGGTTGTGTAATAAAATCTACTTATTCAACAGAACTGATTTTCTATTTGACAATATGTATATTGCTATTTTTAGATTCTATGTAATATAAACAAAATCTAAACACGCGTAATTATAGATATTTACACAGCATTTCAAAATATTTGTAATAAAATATTTTTATTCATAAAATATCATGCTTACCGGAGGTCCCGGTGGTCCTGGCGGTCCAGGTCTACCATCTTCACCCGATTCTCCCTAAATGTAAAAAATACAATGAGAAAATGGGGAAACTAAGAAAAGCCGTTAACATTTAAGTTTCATTTTTCTATAATCACTGAACATAGTCTGAAGGGACTGAAATTGCAAACTAAATAATTAAAATACATTATGACAAGTAATAATAATAACAATTATTTTTAAAAAAATTAAGAAAATATTTGAAATATGAATGGGAACAATTCATAAAGAATGAAAATAATTTTTAAACATTCAGTATATGGCTAGAAAATAACCGCACTGTTTATATTGAAGTTAGAAAGCAAGTAAATCAAAAGCAAATGATACACGAAAATATCACGTGTCTGCTCAATCTTCAATCTAATATATTAGTTCACGCATTGGTATCGTCTGATAAAAGTGATGCTGAAATGTAATTTCATACACCTTCTGAGTTTTTCGCCAAACTGACAAACCAAACAGGTAAATAGGGTAATTTTTCTGGTAACCCTAAGCAAATGCTTCTTACTGCGTCAGCCATCTTAATTTTTATTTTTGGCGTTGTTGGCATCCTTGGCTACGTGAAAGAGCACTTTTAAGTAAGCTACAATTAATTAATTTTAATAATTTTTACCCAAAAATGAGGGAAGTAAGGTTACCAAGAATTCAAAAAGCGGCTGTGTGTTCATGAAATATTCCTTTTTGAATCGAGAAATTCCGCAATAAAATCTCTAAATCATCCAATGAACGTAGAAGAGGTCTCATAGCTCACACAGCCTTTTGTCTGGGTGAATTTATTTAATTGTTCAATTAATTCTCTTTTTCGCTGTTTGGATATTTATAACTATATACAGGCCCAAAAAATCCACAGATGATCTTTTGAAATTAATCAGATTTTGAAAACTTTAAGTACTTTAATTAAAAACATAGTATAGTAGGTGTGGATTAACAAATGTAATTCTTTCGAATACAATAGATGATATCTGTATTTTTTGTTTATTTATCTATTTATCATGGATTTTTATAAAAAATGGAGATTTTTTTGGAGAGGTGCTATAAAAGTTTTGTATATTTCTTGCTTAATTTCCTTAGGAACACAGCGCTTGGTATCCCAATCTTTTTAGACGTTAAAAATTATCTAATTTCTTAGGATAAAAAGATAGAGAAAGTGCATAAAATAGAATCAACGTAGAATTACGTAGCTTAAAATGAATCACTTTGTATTTGTTAACACAGCTCTTGATAATCAGCTCTTTTTAAGCACCTAATATTACCCATTTTTAGGAGGAAAGTACATAAAATAGAGTCGACCTAAAATTAAGGATCTTAAAATGAATCAAAGTAACATTACGTTGTTTAAAAGGAATCAATTTGTATTTGTCAGCACAGCTCTTGCTAAATTGATCTTTATAGAAGCCAAACATTATCTTTTTTTAGGAATATTCGGGAAAATACATAAAATAGAATCAACGTAGAATTACGTAGCGTAAAATGAATCAACGTAGAACTACATAGCTTAAAGTGAATCAATGAATAATTACGAAGCCTAAAATGAATCAAAGTAGCATTACGTTGTTTAAAATGAATCATTTTGCATTTATTAGTACAGCTCTTGATAACCCGATCTTTTTAGACATGAAATATTAGCTTTTCTTAGGATGAAAGTTTGGGAAAGTGCATAAAATAGAATCGACTTAGTATTAAGTAACTTAAAATGAATCATTTTGCATATTTTCACATATCATTTTAAAAGCAAGCCATTTAATTTCTGCATTTCATGGATTTACTACTACTCCTTAGAACTCTAGTATCTCACTTTCTTTTATGCATTTCTGCTACAGTGGTTGCCTTTAAATGGTAGAATACGCAGATTCTTAAATTTCGCATAAAACTTTAGGTTTTGTGTATGAACTGTTTGTTACCTTAACACAAAGAATTTTCTTTAAAAATTTTTTAATACACGAAGAATTGTATTGCAGTTGAAATTGTTCACTAACGACGAATTTATCATACTTCCTCGATTAAAATACACAATTCTATATTTTATAATTCGTTTCAAATCTTTGAAAGAAAACTTACATCCTTTCCAGGTAATCCAGGAAGTCCTCTTTCTCCTGTTGGGCCGGGTGTGCCCTTAAAAGATAAAAACGTTAAATACTTTAATAATGCTTTTTATAAAATAGATATATAAGTTTAAAAGGAATAGTTAAAAAAATAAAATAGGAAACCACCAAGATATTACAAGTAGAGGTGAAAAATATTTAAAACTTTAACAATAGAAAACTATGTTACTTACAGGTGGCCCAGGTTCTCCAGATTCTCCTCGGGGGCCTTGAAAACCTTGTGGGCCCTAAATTGAATAACGATAGTTTCGTATATTAGAATCTTCAACAGTTGGCTTTTTTTAGGTAAAATTTAATATTAAGATTCATCAGCAAGACTTTTATTAGAAGGATTTACCATAATAACATCCCATTCAGGAAATTCAGTAGGCAACAATAATAATTTAATAAATAATAATAAATATAATTTTAAATAATAAGATTTTTAATAATAAATGTTTCAACAATAAGATTTTTAATAATAGCATTCGAATGATAAGAATTCAACAATTATTTTTGAAAGAAGATTCTAATAATAAGTTTTTCAAATGGAATAAAAAAAAACATTTTTAACAACAAGAATTTCAATAATGAATTTTTTAACAATATTACCAATTGAATTCCAATTATAATATTTCTATTAATAGAATTTAACAATAAGATTCCGATAATAAGAGTTTTAACAGTAAGATTACAATAATAAAAATTTTAACAATAAGATTTCTATAATAAATATTTTAACAATAAGATTCCAATAATAAAAATTTTAACAATAAGATTCCAATAACACAAATTTTAACAATAAGATTCCAGTAATAAGCTTTTTTAACAAAAATTTAACAACAAGATTCCAATAATAAGCTTTTTTAACAAAATTTTAACAATAAGATTCCAATAATAAGCTTTTTAAACAAAATTTTAACAATAAGATTCCAATAATAGGCTTTTTAAACAAAATTTTAACAATAAGATTCCAATAATAAAAATTTTAACAATAAGATTCCAATAATAAAAACTTTAACAATGAGATTCCAATGATAAAAATTTTAACAATAAGAGTCCAATAATAAGCTTTTTAACAAAATTTTATTAAAACTCCAATAATTTCAATTTTAACAATAAGATTTCCCTACGACTCCATTAATTCAAATGTTAACAATTTAATTTCCAATAAGACTACAATAATAAGTTCCATCAATGGGATGTCAACAAAGAATTATTAATTTGAAGATGTTCCATAATGATATTACAATAATAAAAAAACAATAAGATTTCAATAAAGAAATTTCTGAACAATAAAAATAGAGTACATTTGAAATAGTTACCAGATAATCAATTTATTTTGGAAGTCAATATACAATAAGATTTAAAATAAAGTGGATTAATTATTTCTCACTTACTGATGGTCCTGGTGGTCCAGGCGATCCTCTTGGTCCTACAGGTCCCTTTAAAAAAAGACAGAGATATTTTAACTGAACAATCGTACATAAATAATTATGAATGTTAAATTTGTTTACATTATTTTTCTGAATTGTAAACAAATAAAATATTAAGAAAATTTAAATTTTCTTTTAAAAAAGTCATACATAAAAGATAAATAAATAACTGCAAATCCAAATTTAAAGAAACATCAAATTTTTACTTTTACAATTAAAGAAAATTGAGTTTTGCATCAAATTATATAAATTACAATAAAATATGACTTCAAAAATTAAAATTTACACAAAAAATTGAAAAAATTGCTTATTTATTCTTTTTTACCGAAGATCTTTCTGCTGAAAAACCATGGCAAGATTTTAAAAAAATCCAATTTTTTAAAAATATTTTACCTAAAAAAAGCTTATTTATAAAAAATTAAATAAAGAGAGCAGTCTATAACTGAAAACAAGATATTTGAATTGATAATTTGATGATTCAACAAACTTATATATTTTAATTAAAAACCCTAAACAGCATTGAATAATGAGACCCAAACATTGAATAATATTTGTTTCTCCCATTAAAAAGAAACAAAAATATACAAAAGCCAGAATATATTTCACTAGGTAATTTTCAGAAGTGCCTGAAGTGGCAAGTGAGAAAAATTTAACAAAGTATTTGTCATACTTACCACTTGTGCTTGCATAAATTGAAAAGCATCGGGACCAGGACCAGGGCCTTTATCTCCACCGAGGCCTTGTTGAGCAGCCAAACTTTGAAACCAAGCGCTTAACTGGAATAAAAAAAACCCATTCATTTTTAATGTGGTACAAAATGAAACATATCAAATAAGTTTAAAAGAATATCTTACTTTTCTTTCAAAACGGTATAAATTTTCTTTTCGAATAAAGAATACATAAAAACACAATATTTTTGTTTTTACATTCTGCGAGAAATAGAAATGAGTAGTTAATATTTTATATCTTCTACAGGAAAAATACCTTTTAACAATAGAAAAAAAGCAGTATATTTGAAATTGAAAAAGTATTGTCTCCTTGGTGTTAAAAATAGTACAGCATTTCGATTATATTTATCTCTGACTAGCCGCCTTTGGCGACCAGTCGGTTCGCCAGTATTAATGCTCGTTAAAATTTTCAAATAATATTTTATGTAGCTGCGTCTCATAACAGGTTTTTCAACAAAATATTTTTTAACCGAACAAATTTTGATAATCCTATAAATCATTTATAGTATTATTTTCTTCAGATGTTCTGTTCATTGTACTACTCATCTTTCTCTTTCTATCCGAGCAATGATTCTCCCGGAATTGATATTTTACTTAAATGGTGGAGAGAAAGGTCTAAAATTCTACGTTTTTATAGAATAATGAGATTCAAATTTTCATAAATGTAAACACTCTAAACAAATAAAGACAAAATTGGTTTTCAAGTGATGCGAAAGTTTAAAAACAGCCTAGAAAATGCCACGCACAGAGGAAATAATGGTGACACACATACCCTTCTTTTCTTTTCTTTTTTTTTAATCCTTTTTTTTTTCTTTCTACAAACTTTTCCCCCTTTGTTATTCTTTTTTTCTTCCCTGCCCAGACTTTATTTCGAGCAGGCATAGATCAAATATTCATACCGTCTAATAATAAAAGCAACTATTTTCTTTCTTTTTTAAACATCCCATTATCTATGAATGAAAATCAACTGACTTCGCGTATTTCTTTCCAAACGAATCATAATTTATTACTTCCTGCTATCTCACTCAGTTGGTGTGGGGGAAGGAAATGAAGAGTTTGGCGGGAAAGTCAGAAAAGTGTCGTTTTAACTATTTTCCTCGCAGTTTTTTTTCATTTTTTCTCCCCATAAGAACCATCCCCGTGTCTTAACGAAAATATTTTTAAAAAATTAGCCGAATCGGTCGAGCCGTTCTCCAGTTTTGCGCTTAGCAACGCATTTCGAGCTGCATTTTTATTAATATAGATAAATAAATACTTTGACCAATTCACAACAAACCTGTTACAGTGAGTAAGATTTCTATAATTCAGAGTCGGTTATATCATGATTCTGGAATCATTTCTACGAAATTTACAAAATTAATTATTACATAAAATGTATTTTCCAACACATGATGATCCGCTTTACAACGGAAAGAGGGGTGCAATAACTTCTGAGGGTGTGGCCCCTGAGCACCCGAAGCAGAAGTCTGATTTCCAGCTCATATGCAGATGACACAAAATTATCACATTCGCTTGTAGAGCTCTTTTTTACGGGAGAGGGGAGGGGCACGTTTACCCACCTCAGAGATAGAACACAGAAGAGCAACCACGGCCTAACCGGAACACGAACCCGGGACACCCACATCATAAGGAAGACGCGCTACTCATATGACAGGACGCTGGCTTTCCAACACATGATAAAAACAACTATTTATTCTTAAGTCTTATACTGTTTCTGCGAGACAACGGAGAATTTATCTTCCCAGATTCAAGTCCTGAATAAATTTTTGTCTTGTACCTCAACCAAGCCCTTCTCTAAGAGTTATTAACTTCATCTAAACTCTTACACTCATATTTCCAACTAAACACTTCCTCGTTATCATGTCAGAACATGATGTTATTTTGGAAATGAGCGCCAACAAAAATCTGTAGACGAAAAATTAAAATTTCATGATGTTTTGGATTGAGAGTTTTGAAGTCTCAAAATTCGTATACAACAAATTGGTGATTTATCGCTTTTCAGGGATTCATTTTTCGCTTTTAAGGCCATAAAAATATTCCAGAAGGTTGTCACTTTTGGGGATTTATCGCCAATTAAAGTTACGAATTGATTTCCAAATTATTCATTCTCTGAATTTTTACGAGTCTTAGATAATTTAAGTCGTTAATCAGTTTAAACAGGTGTGAAACAATCATGAGTTCATCAGAATACGCATACGTCAATATTTAGAAAAACGATGTTATTACCATGTCAGAGCATGATGTTTTTGAGACGAGGTTTTCGGCGTCAGCAGAAATCCGTTGGTGAAAAATAAAAATTTTAATATCTGCAAGAGTATCTCAAAAAATCAGCTTTTAATAACGCGTTACCATCCTATTTACAAAAGCTCTGATTAAGAAAAATAGGTTAATGATTACAGCAAATAAAAAGTTAGAGAAATTCCATTTTGTGCGCGTGATTATATGAAATGAAATAAATAGGAAATGTGATGCTTTTTTAAAACAATCAACGCGAGACGAAGTTTTTTTTTTTTTTTTTGGATCGTTTGCAGTACTAAAGTGACTCATTCAATGAAACCATTAAAATGAATAAAAATATAATTAACTCGCACGAGCACGTGGTGCTTGACCGTTCAAGAAATGATGTTCCGACTCGATACATTGAAATAGGCATAGCAGATTACATTTTAATTTTTTTTCCTTTCTGTATTATGTATAGTTGTTGTGTTGATACTTTGTTTACTGTATGCAAAATTAAAGAGTTTTTACTATAAATATATCTACTTATAATCATTCAACTGGCAAAGAATCAAAGTTCAGGGGTATTCTGTGGAGAAAAAAAATTTTAAGTTTTAACATGGACTGCTTGCTGAGTTATTCTGACCTAATGAAACATTCTTTTTAAGAATGAAAAATATGCACTAGATTTCAAAATTAAATAGGAGAAGCAGACTTTAGACATATCTTGCAAGTCCACATCGATCTCATTTTGTTGATATTCATTATAAAATGAGCAGAAAGGAATCTTACATCTCCTGCTGGACCAGGTGGTCCGGGTCTTCCAGGTACACCGTGTGATCCGGGTTCTCCTGATTCACCCTGAGAAAGAAATGTGAATTTTACACTCATAAGAAATTTAGTTGTATTTTGAAATTTGTATAAAAAATGAGGTTTTATGGTAATATAACGTTATAACAATAGTTTGATTTAAATATTCAAAAACTAAAGAAAAAGATACTATTAAAAATATTTTTCATTGCAGAAAATATTAATATTGGTGAGTAGTATTATTAAATAATTATTAATTATTAATAATACTTAATTAATTAATTAATTTTTATTAAATATAAAAAATAACAATTATTATTAATAATTCAAACCACAAAACCAAGAATATAAAAGATGTTAATAATTTTTTTTGGGGGGGGGGAGTTATTGGCGCCTAAGCTGAGCACCGACAGTTTCAATAACAAACAGCCATCTCTAAATGTATTGCATAGATTTAGCTGATATTATAATAGTATCGCATAAAATATTAGAATACAAAATAATAAGTATTATAAAATCAATTAGAGATTTTTTATAGAATAATCAATAATGAATCTTACCCGCTCTCCGGGTGATCCAGGCGTTCCAGGCTCACCGGGTTCGCCCTGAAATATAGAATTCAGATATATAATAGAATTTTTTTATTAATATTATAGCTTACTATGCAATTTAACTTTCGCTGATATAAATGGCCGAATCTGTTAAATCTATAAGCCATTATCATACGAATTATAGTTATTGTATGCAGTTGAATCTAGTTTGATAATTTTAGGAACATTTATACTAGAAATTGGTACATACGTATTATCCCGTCGATCCTCCAACAACGCGCCAACCTCGCCAAATTTCATTTTGGTAGCCAAAATTCTTTAATGATTTTGAATACGTGGCAAATCAATTTTGACTCGTAAACAATTTATTGGCGACCGTTTTTTAATTTTGTGAATTATGGTCGACGGGATAATATGTATGTAATGAGAAATTTGTTTTTTCTAGTGACTGTCCAAATATTTTTTGTATATTTAAAGCGGTGAAATAAACATCAAAGAAAGGGAGTTAGAATTAATCACGGGATATCTGTCCACAGTAGTAGATGATGTCTGCTTATAGTGCCATGTGATGTCTGTCTACAATGTCATGTGATGTCTGTCTATAGTGCCATGTAATGCCTTCCTATAGTGCAATGTAATGTCTTCCTATAGTGCAATTTAATGTCTTCCTATAGCGCCATGTAATGTCTGCCTATAGTGCAATGTAATGTCTGTCTATAGTGCCATGTGATGTCTGCCTACAGTGCTATGTGATGTCTGTCTATAGTGCCATGCGATGTCTGCCAATAGTTCTATGTGATGTCTGACTATAGTTCTTTATGATGTGTGCCTATAGTACCCTGTGATGTCTGTCTATATTGACATGTGATGTCTGCCTATAATACCAGGCATTATCTTTTAAGAACTGGTATCCGTAGTGTTAGGGGCGAAGGTCGGTATCTTAAGACAAACAATGAAATTAAATAGTCTTCAAAAATGTAAAACTGAGACATAATCTGTTAATTTAATTAGAAACTACTGTTATCAACGATAATTCTTTTAGAAAGAAATCAAGGACGTAAAAAAAGATTAAAGATTATTATTGCCATTATGTGTGTTTCAGAATATCCTGTTGTACATTTTTTTCATTGAAATATTAGTTTATAATTAAATCTGCATCTATTTTAATATTTAAAATTTCTTGACTTAAGAGGATCCGATGCCCAGAGAATTTCGCAAAATTGATGAATGTGTTAATTTTCCAATTTTGAGTCAAAAGGGATCCTTCAACCTTTGACTAATTAAACTGAAAATAAAAAAAACAATTGGGCAAATACTGAGTAAGACGTGGGTTAATTTGAAATGACATCTGTTATATAACACGATAGCAGGTGCCACGCCCACTTCCAATGTTTACATCTAATATATTTCATGTCCAATCAGCCAAGCTGTATGATTTTTTCCATAATCTGAAAATAAGGGCAATTATTTGAAACTTTAAAGAATTACATCTTCGTTTATTTAAAATTTTGCTGATATTGCCTTTTAAGGCAATTCAATTTCTCACTAGTTAATATAATCATTTTCAAAATTACTTATTTCATTTGTATTTCAATCAAATGGTCTAGAATTTTTGCTGTCTTTTAATAGATATTTAATAAATAGAAATGCACATAATTTAATATTTTGACAAAAGAAATTTATCGAACCGAAAAGTAATTTTTTAAAATTTTTTTCTAATAATCGTTATAAATAATAATGGCCAGTAATAAATATGATAATAATATATTGGGTCGTTCGAAAAGTAATTTCGTTTTTTCTCGACAAAGGATTTAATTGTATTTTTTTATTCCAACTTCACACTTAAGACGTATAATCATTGTATGTTTTGAGAGGTGATATAGCAATACTTGTTTGTGAAAACGTTCAATTGATTTTGCGCAGTAGTTTTTGGTAGATGCCCTTTTAAATAGGGAAAGCAATAAGCAGCAATTTCGTCATATTTCACTTTTTTCCTGTTGGAAAGGTAAAAATGCTGTTCAAGCCAGAAAGAAATTAACCGATGTGTATGGAGAAGATGCGTTGACAATACGACAGTGTCAGAACTGGTTTACAAAATTTCGATCCGGAAATTTTGATGTCGAAGATGCACCACGTTCCGGATGGCCGGTTGAAGCTGATAAAGACACGATAAAGGTAATGGTTGATGCAAACCGGCGAACAACAACACGTGAGATCGGTGAGAGTTTAAATTTATTGAATTCAACTGTTTATGACCACCTGAAAGGCCTGGGTTTAACCTCGAAGCTCGATATTTGAGTTCTCCATGTCCTCACGGAGAGAAATTTGTGTTGTCGCATTGAAGTCTGTGATTCGCTCCTCAAATGTCACAAAAATGATCCACTCCACCATATTATCCAGATCTGGTTCCTTCAAATTATTATTTGTTCCGGTCAATGCAAAATTTTTTGGACGGTAAAACCTTAGTCTCAAATGAAGACGTCAAAAATCACCTTGGATTAGTTTTTTGCCAGCAAATACCAAAAAATTTAAGAGCGTGGAATCATGCCTCTACGAGAAAGATGGCAAAAGGTTTTGGATCAGAATGGGCGATATATAATTTTATAAAATAATTATTCATTATACGAGGATCGTCTTTCATTTTCACCAAAAAAAACGAAATGACTTTTCGAACAACCCAATATATTAATAAAACTGATGTCTTAGGACTTACAAATACCTCGTTATTGATCTAAAAAACCCAGTTTGATATGAGCGGTTTTCATTGCAATTTTATTCTGTTTATCTCAATTTCCTTTTCTCAAAATTTTGTTTTTTACAAAATTTCAAAAGTCAATCCTATTTCATTTTAATTGGATGAAACTTTTTCTTCTCACTCTTAAATGCATTCTTAAAAGAATTAGGAAAAGAGTTGAAAAATTTTGATTAGATTTTTTTCTAAAAATGTTCAAAGTGAAAAAATCTTATATTCCCCCCCCCCCCAAAAAAAAATTACAAAATCTTGATCAACTTTATTTTTCTCAGAAAGTAATATTGATTTTGAAATATTTCACTAGATGCCATTATATAATAGTATTTCTCTTTTCTTTTTTTTTTTTTACTTACAAATTCTTTTTTGTTTATGATTCTAAAAATATTCATTTTTATTAAACTTCAACTTTTTTTTCTTATCGTATATATTTGTATTTTTTATGTTAGGTTTAATTATCGTTTGCTGGAAAAATGAAAAATAAAAATTTATTATTCTAGTTTTTTTTTTCTATTTATCGGTTTGGCAGCATTCAATCAGACGATATTTATTCTTTTAACTTTTCAACTATAACGATTTTTTCATTCTAATTTTGTCGCGTTGTATAATTAAGTGTTGTATACAAATACAATTTTTTACTAATTTACTAAAGAAATTTATTTATTAATTTTCGTTTGATATAATATTAGGATTAAAAATGAAAAAATATATATATTAAGCATTCAGCCCAGCACATATTATTTTTAAAGAAGCAGAAAATTTATTTTATTTTCCTGTTACAATTTTCACAATACCAAAGGATTTAAAAAATTACAGTTTACCTTAAAGTTCTGGCCTTGTCATCTGCATCGAGTAAGTATCTCTATTCTCACGCTAATCATAAACTTTAAATACTCTTTCCGTTTTATTCATATAATTTTGTTTTAGCATACTTTATATGATGGTACAGCATAATAAACGTGATTGTATAGCATAATAAAATTAAATTAGAGTTCTAATGGGTAAATTAGAACTCTAAAATACAGCTGTTTTAAATAATAATATACAGTTGTTTTAAATAATAATAAATAACAGCTACTTTAAATAATTTCTTATTAATAAAGGCAGTTTAACTTTTCTAAACCAACTCATTTAATAATACAGTTTTTTTTACTGGAAATTTTTTATATAAAATTTATTATGTCAATAAAATTATTAATCTATAGCTTCTTAATTAACTCGTGTTTATTAACTAGTTTTTTAATATGAAATAAAAAGGTCTATAAAAATAAATGAATGAAAAATTTATAACGATAGGTGGATTTTTTTTAATATTTAGAAGAGCTGTAATTCTTAATTAACGTGTGTTTATTAGATACTTTTTAATAGGAAATAAAAGGTCTATAAAGATAAATGAATTGAATGAAGAATTTATAACGACAAGTGGATTTTTTTTAAGATTTAGAAGAGCTGTAATTTTTAAATTCTATTTTTATCACCATAATGAACTTACTCTTCGACCAGGAATTGGTACAAGGGGATAACTAGGTTCTAAAGGTTCTCTAGGTACTTCAGAAGGTGGTTGGGGTTCCTGAAAAATTTGCAGAGTTATTTTATGAACATGTAATGTAAAATATACATTTATGATAGCTTCAAAATATTACTATTTAACTCGCGTATACCATATTTTTAATTGATATTATGATAAAATATGAATAACATGCAACAATTTTTAAAAAAATTATCAATACATTGATTATTAGAAATCAAAAAAAAATATCAATACATTGATTAATAGAAATTATTATGCCAAAGATTTTGTTATGAATTAATGGAAAGCCATTCTGGGGTAATGATGGTAAATCTAAGAATAGATGGCGAGGTAAGCAACAAGTTTTTACTCAATCGATCGGACTTTCAAAAGTCCTAGAAATAGTCCTAGAATTCTATTCAGTTAATATTTTAAAAATTAGTTGTTAGGTATATTATAATATCTTATTTTTAAGCAAATAACATTAATTTTTACATTTGGAAATCAAGGGATGTTTGCTGGCAATAAAAATTATTTTATATTTCACTCAAAATTGATTATTTTCAATTATTTAAATCACAGATTTAATTATGTACGGTAATGTTATCATTTCACCCATGAATTTTTATATATATATATATATATATATATATATATATATAAATATATATATATATAGTTTAGTTTCATTTAGAAGAAAATAGAACTCTTACAATTTAGTAAAATATATTTTAGTGAAGTAAGGCTCAATAGAAGAAAAATTTGTATACGTACCAAAATAAATTTCTCACAAATTACCGCAAGGATTACATTTTATTATATTTCATTAATTTAATTTTACCCACAAATTACCACAAGGATTACATTTTATTATATTTCATTAATTTAATTTTCTTTCCAAAAATGTAAGCACTTACTGGAGGTAGTACTGTTTCTTCGGGTTGTTGAGCCTCATCATCTTCTGCAAAAATAAATTAATTAATGAAAACGCAATGTATGAATAGAAAAATAAACAGGAAAAAAGCATTTTCGACTGTAATGAGAGATAAAAGATTAAATTATGTACATTGTCTTTGATAATTATAAACTAATTATAATTCTAAGATTTTTATGTTTCATTTTATTATTTTAATCATACTTAACACCAATTTACTTGTTTTACTTAAATTTTTATTTTTTTGCTTCTGAGCTATTTTGAGATTATTTAAGACACGACTGCTCCTAATTGAATAATAATGAAAAACTGAAGCATTAATTAATTAATATATGAATCCTGTGCAAGATCCATTCTCTGTACAATTGTAACTACACAAGTAGTCACCAATATATAAAGTATTCGGATATTATCAACAAATTATGCAGAGCAGGAATTCCCTCCCTGAATACAAGAAGTTATCAAAGGATTGATAATTCTTTAGATAGTTTTGCATAGTTTTTTTAAAGTCAAAAGCAAAAAAAAAAAAAAATATGGTTATATCCGATAAAAAGAAAATGACCTTTAATATAATAAGAAACAGTACTTACAATACAGTATGAGATGATATTTACATAAGACAGAAAATGACCAATTTGCATTTTATTAATTAGCTGCATGAAACAGCATACATGCTAGTAATTAAGTTACATTTTAAAGTAACTGGAATTCAATAATGCCATTATAACATTTTTTAAATGGTCTCTAGATAAAATTCCAAAGGAATCGGATCTGATGATAGTGAAGGCTAGTGATGGTGGTGTTTATTTCAGCTCCAGAGATTCTATAGATCTAAAGGGGATCGAATGACAGGTATTCTTTGAATATTAGATATATACCCACTTTCCATCTATTTTTAATCTAATTTTCTTTCATTAGCCCCCTTTTCCATTTTTGAATCATTATTTTTTAAAAATCTTTGTTTCCTATTCACTTTGCAGTTTTGACAGACGCAATGAAATCAATCCCTTTACACCGGATGTAATATCATCATTTTTGCATTTTTCTCGAAAATTATGTGTCATAGAGATATTATTCTTTCGCATTTTTAAAGCCTTCAGAATTAGAATTCTGGTCCAGGACCGCTTTGCTGTTCACATCCGAATATCTTCTATACAAAGCGGGATAGTCTGGTTGGTAAAGAGTTGGATTCGTACTCCTTAGGTTGCAAGTTCGAAGCTCACCAGCCAAATATATCCCGAGTTTGTGGCTGCTGATGCTCGTTAAATCTATCGTGGTTAAAAAGTCCTCCATGTCGAGAATAATACCATTATGGGTACTGGGTCAGAGGTGATCGTTCTCTGTTCAAGATCTAAATTCTGATCTGAGATGAATGAATGAATATACATGAATAAAGTCCGTCCCCTAAAAAGGGTTGTGACTTTTGTGTAACTAAGTCGTACGCTTGGTCATAGATGGCACTACTTGTAAAGCAAGAGACACATATATTCGGCTTAAAATCTGCTGATGTGTCAGCGAGGCTAGTCGATGGCTAGTGTCATGAGTAACAACAACACATCTATATCACTACAAATAAAAGCAACTATTAACTTGCTTTGTTCGCAGTTAGCAAACAAAAGCAATTTTCTTTCTAGTTAAAAACCGAAAATATACCTTGTTGTATCTGTGTATACAAGTAAAGATAAAAGAGAGACTGATTTAAAATTTTAATTGTCTTGAACAGAAAATATACCTTGTTGCATCTGTGTATACATGCAAAGATTAAAAAGAGGCTGACTCTACATTTTTATTGTCTTGAACAGAAAATATACCTTGTTGTATCTGTGTATACACGTAAAGATTAAAGAGAGACTAACTTTACATTTTTATTGCCTTGAACTGAAAATATACTTTGTTGTAGCTGAATATACACGTAAAGATTAAAATGAGACTGACTGTGTATTTTTATTGCCTTGATAAAATTGGGTTTTTAGAAACCGCTTTCATAAAATTCTGAACTGTTAATAAATGACTTGTTTATAGAGCTATAAGTATTCTTACCCACACAAATGGGACAACACTTTCCAAGGGGAATGTACTTTTGCGTCTTGCATTCTATGTCGGGGCATTCTTCTGTGTCACAAATCGTATTGCCCAGCACACATTTACACGTCGTACACGAGTCAGGACTCCATTCTTCACCATTCTCGTAGATCTCATCGTCATATTCACAAGCAGTGTCGTCATAAGCTGGAAAAAAAAGTGAAATTGAATTTATGTGAGATTTTTTTTATCCCATAAAGTACAAAAGTTCAAATTAAATGCCGTAAATTTACTGATATGCACTATAAGTTATTAAAATACTTTTAAAAAAGTTTTTATTAATGTTTTTTTCAATAAAAAATGCAGTAAAGATAATTTTAAAAGTAAAAAAATAAATTCAAAATTTCAATTTAGCAATTTATAATATAACATTTATTAATACTTGTTAATTATATTAATGATTTATGAAATTTAAAATTTTTTATAGTACTGATTGTGGCTTTTATTTTATTGTTTCCAATATTTCAAGTTATTGCAATTTTGTTTTGACTTGCGTATCAATTATGAAAATTTTAATTCTATTTTCTAATAAAATATTTAATACAGGATTTAAATTTGTTTTATTATTTTCTTACTTTTGTAATATATTTTATAAGGAATTACTAAAAAATCATAGAATTTTTTTAATTAAATTTCTTATCAGTTCATGATCAAAAAAATACTTCTTATGTGGAATCAAATTTAATTAAAATTAAGTTGAAGTTTAAAAATATTAAATATTTGTATTTCCATAAGGGAAACATAAACATAAAATTTTTTTGGAACTCTAGATTAACAGAAAGGGCAGAACAATCTATTAAGAACATGAAAGAAATTTAAAAGTAATAAAAAATCTTCTATAATTTTTGATACACTAAGAAAATCTTTATTTCTGTAACAAAGAAATGTTAATTTAATTTGATATTTGATTCCTTCATAGAGATTACCTCGAAAATTATATTAGAATAAATGCAATTCATTTACTTGTTTCATCCCAAATACTTAATTAAGTCCTGATGAAGATGGATAACAAGCATTACACACCATGCATGTAAAATAGAGATAATGATATTATGTTATTGTTGTTACTTATGGCACTTCTTCAAGCCCGCTGACAGGCCTTGTTATCGATTTAAACCGTTAGATCGCCTCTCGTTTTTCAGTAGAACCAACTCGGTTCAAGAGTACGATTTAGCTAAACACGCGTCACAACCCTTTTTATGGAGCGAACTTCATTCACGCATTTTCATTCATTTATCCACAGATCGTAATTTAGACTTGGAACTGAGAATGATCACCTCTGACCCAGTACCCCCAGTGGTATTACTCTCGATATGGAGGATTTTGTGACCACGATCGATTTAACGAGCGCCACCACCACACACTCTGAGAATCTTCCATTGGCGAGGTTCGAACTCGCAATTTAAGGTATGCAAATCTAGTACTCTACTGACAAGGCTATCTAGGTCCGAATGATATTATACAACTCAGAATCGTACTAAAAACTTTTCATTTCAAAAATTAATTCGCTGGACGAAAAAAGATCCACGAGGTTTCGCACATAGCATATATTGAAATTACATTTATCATTCTGTATATGAGTACAGAAAAATTATACTCCACAAAGAGATCGAAGTTGAAGAATGGAGGTTAGCAAATGTTTTTGAATCTAAAATTGTAAATCTGTGCCAAATTTCAGATCTAAGCAAACACAGGGACAGTGTCTAAGATACATATTGGATTTTCTTGATAATGGCAGACGTTAAACCTAAAATGTAAAATAGATGTCGAGGGAATTCTCTCTAGTTGCAAAACTTTAACCGAAAAGGTTTTTGAAATTTGAGAGATATTTTCGAATTTGTTTATCAATACTTTATACTACCGATTCCGAAAATATGGCAGTTTCTTTAATTTTCATGTACTGGCGGACAGTAAAGATACATAATTTTCTGTCGATAAAATCTTTAACAAAAATTTAGATTAGTCTCAGAAGCTTCAGCTTTTTTAATTAAAACCTGACAGTGTGGTCTTTCCAAAACTTTCTCGCTTACTTTCTCATGATGTTATTCTAGCGAACCCTTACCTGGCATTGATGTCCAATAGTTACGAAATATTAATTTTTCGCATTTTTTACTGAATCTGTTGTCTAGTCCTTGGCGAATATTTTGGAAAATAATCCCTGGATGATTTTAAATGTGGTCAAAAGCATCCAAAAAGGGAATTTGGGCTTCAAACATGTTTTTCCCAGACGATTTAAACAAACATTTCATATAAAATTGTAATTAAAGTCACAAAATCAGGTACCATATTTGATATATGTATGTCATTGCGTTTTGAGTAACCACTTTTATAAGTTTCTACAAGTACAGACCTACAGACAGTCAGCCGTAGTTCGAATGGGCTCAAAATTTAAATATCAAGAATATAAATGTTAATTATGTGTATCGAGGTTTATCTTACTAGCTCTCTTCATTTTGTATCATGCTAATTTATATTCGAATTGATGGACAGACACACTTCCTCAAAATCTGATAGAAATCTACAAATTTGGCTTTAAGCCCATATACCCATATACCAGCCCATATACCGTCTAGCTGAAGACGTTTTTGAGTTACCTTTGTTCCAGACAAACAGGCGAATATTTTCGAACAATGTGTTTTTCGAATTTAGGGAATTATAAAATGTGTAGATTCGTTAAAATCTCAAGTTCAAATTTTTTGACAGCTACAATACTTTCAATATACTTCGTATACGAAGAAGTAAAAATAACAATTTCATTCAATATATTAATTAATGAATAGATGAATTTTTATTCTATCTATTTTTAAATGGCCTACATCGTATATTTATTAATGAACACAATTAAATTCAGAATACCTTTTTCTTTTGAATTTACTTCAATTTAAGAAATAAATATCTACAACTATATATTTAAATATTCATTCACAGTCATGTATTTCAATCTCTACAAATGTGTTTTGAAAAAAAAAATGAATGATGGTTTTAGTTTATAATTTAAAAACTGGTTGTATTAAATTTAAAAATTTTTATTTATTAATAAAATATGATTACAATTAATTTTGGAGAAAAAATTGCAATATATTAATTTTAAATTTTATTAAATGATATGACAAGCAAATTTACAAATTAAAAAACCCCTTCTATCTATTATTCCAGAAAAGGGTATATCATTTAACTTAATTAATTTTTAAACACTAAAAAGAAGTTTAGAAATTATTCAGTTAAAAAAAATAAGAATATTTATATTAATGGAAAAATATATTACTAAGATATTAATTGGCGATAAATGTGTATTATTAGTAATATTTAATAGAATCATATTTATTTTTTTAAACAGCGGTATTTCTAAAGTAAATTCAGCAATTCA
This sequence comes from Argiope argentata, assembly GCA_026289955.1. Classification (NCBI taxonomy): domain Eukaryota; kingdom Metazoa; phylum Arthropoda; class Arachnida; order Araneae; family Araneidae; genus Argiope; species Argiope argentata. Next base: position 3,620,222 of record JAOUZG010040464.1, read on the forward strand.
TTAACAAGAGCTTTTTCTAATTGATAATGAATGTTAATATGCTTAATATATCTTCTTTTATGCGGTTTTTATAATATTTTCAACATTTAATACACTATATTATTTCTGCACTTTTAAACTAAAAGGAGGCATTAAAAAACCAGGGAAGAATATTCTTTATTTTCTAACCTAGGACAGTAAAATTATTTTAAACCGTGTGTGTGTGTGTGTGTTTCAAGTACATTAACCTCTTATCCAATCACAGTGCCGAATCTCGGACTGACATTTACCATTTCAGGGAGTTCTTAAGTACTCTCATGCTGTTAATAATGCTGCCATTTAATCATAACCACACCTCTTCCTTCTCTAATTAGTGCAATTAAGTGGAGATTTCATTAAGATAGACTCTGAATGACATGAGAAGCTTCGTTAATTATACTTGTTGTGTAGGCTTTGGTAATTTCTTTTATCATGCAAAGCAACATTGTTTCAATATCTTGTGTTTGCAATTAATTTTTCAATAAAAAACATTTAATAATGCGTTTTTATGTTAAACTAATAAAAGGGAATACGCATGTGTGTGGCTATTGACACTATCCAGACTTGACCGATTTATCTAAAGCTATAAATTTGGTATAGATACACTTTTTAGTGGCTGTAAATGCACAACTTGAAGAGAATGCTTCTTAGTTATCAATGAATTAAAATTAAGAGAAATTTTGGCATCATTCCGCAATTTAAAAAAATATTTTTGCACAAAAATCATTTTTACGCTTTTTCAAAAATTTATTATCAAAATGAAACCAATTTATTAGCTATTAAATTTCTTTCTAGATATTTCATAATTTGTAAAAATATTTTGGCATAATATTTAACAGTGTTATTCGTTATTGCAGTGGAAATAAAACCGCTGTTTCATTAAATATTTAATTTTTTGGTTTCTTAAATTGTTGCTAGCTAATTAAGAAAAATTCAATTAATCATCAGCGCATCGCATCCCAAAAAAAGTAAACAATTGGAAAATAGATTACCCGTATAGTTACGCTTTTAATCGTATTATGATGTCATGGAACTTAATTCCATAAGGAATGTTTATATGTAAAATAAACAGAAGTTTTAAGGCCTTTAAAAGAACATACCTTTCATAAAATAATTTGACGTTTGAAAATACATTGTTATGAGAAGTATGAACAAGTTATGCATTAGAGATTTAATCGAAATTCGCGGCAAAATAGCTGGTCGCAAAAGTTAACTAATTACTAATAATATACGTTTTCACATTTTGTAAATTATTTAAATTACTTTAAATAAATTTTGAATTTTCTAAAAATTAGAAAACACTAAAATGCATCAATTCTTATCTTATAAGTTCCAATAAATATCTATCATTTAGTTATCTATAGCTAAAATTATAATTTTTAGAAAATTTCTCCTTTTAATATCATTTGAAACGTTCCAAATTTCTAAGGTAAACATGCAACGCTCGAATTTGTAATGTACACTTTTCTTCTTTTTCTATTGAAATTTAGCATGTTAAAAGAAATACTGTTATCCGAAGACACAGTTGTTTTATTCAGTTGAAAGTAAAACAGAATGAGTGGGGACTATATGTAAACAACTGTAGATATAATGTTTTTTTTTTCAATCAATAACAGTTAAGTAAATAAAAATAAATAAGTAAATGGGAAAAAAGAGAGAGGGTGTTTATTATTTATCACAAAATATTTTATTATTAGAAACAATATCATTTGAATATTTATTCAAATACATATTTTATTTTTCACTCAATAAATTTTGTGCCAAATAAAATTAACTGCCAAAAGTAATGAAAAACCTAACTACGAATTAAATTTTCTTTTTAAACTTTTTTTTGTCTTTTTTTCAATAATACCAACATTTTTTGTATTTTAATAAATTTTTTTGAAAAAAATATTATATCATTATTTTACAAAAATATATTTCATTGTTGCAAAGGATTGTCAAACATATTTTACTGTAGAAATATTTTATTTCGGCTTATTTTTCCATTATTGATAATCAAGATATGAAATATCTGCTTATTTTTAATTTTTACTAAGATTTTTTTACATAAGATGTTTTAATAAAATTTTGGAAGTTTTGTTGTGCTTATAATTAAGGTTCAACCACCGAGTTAAGTAATGGTGAAAAATTATTAAAATACTGTTTTGTAATATTACTGCTCTCCCTCGTAAATGTTTCGATGTATAAAAAAATAATAAATAGGGATATATATAGCACAATGAACAGAACGATGTTAAATTAATATAGATATCAAAATTCTAAGTTATGAAATATTTTGTTGGAAAGTTATTTAATTCAAGTTACAAAAATGTTTTAATTGATATTTTATATTGCCAATAATTCTGGAGAACTATCTGGTAGCCAGAGATGACTAAACCAAGTTGAAATTTTGTCGCCAAGCTCTAAGCCAAGTTGAAGTATTACTAATAACATAGAATCCTATGACAGACTATATATCCAATAATAGAATTAATTCCTTAATCATCGTGTCTGTATATCATACTACCAGTATTGATTTATCACTTTACTAAATTTGAACCTAAAATTGAAAAATATTATAATTCTATAATTTGAAAATTCAAAGATATTATAATTGTATTCTAAATATTGTAGATATTATTAATTGAATCAGTAAGACCCACATCCCCTGAACGGAAACTTCATTGAATTACGAAAAAAGAGGGAAACAGTTTATAGCTTAATGTGTCTTTATAGTGCCATAGATATAAGGGAAATTAAAGTCTTAAATTAAATTAATTTAGTTTCCAATTTACAAAATTACATAGAAACCAGATTACTAGAAATTAAAATTGAACTTTCTTCATCATTTTCCTCATAAATTCGTTTTGATATGATTAAAATTAATTGATTGGAGGTAATGATAACCTGTTAACTTTTCCTTTGTTGCCACTATCAATGATTTTGCTATAATACATTTGATTGACCATATATAGAATATTATTATATTGAACGTCTTCACGTATCAAAATTTTATCAAGAACCAAACATTTTCCTTGGAAAAGCAGTTTCTGTACATCGAATTAAAATTTCTGTTTACTGAGCAAAACTTTTCGCATATTAACTCGCCCTTGAATTTTGATCATGAGAAGGAATATGAAGTAAATAAGGAAAAAAAAAACTATTTCGCTCCTATTTCCTGCAATAAATATTCAAGGAAGATCGAATTTATATCTTACAGAAAAGCAATAATTATTTGCAATTGGTCATATGTTAATCATAGCTTCCATTTAGTAATTTTTTCCCTAAATTAGATCAAGGTTTTTACCCTTTGAGTACCTTTGACTTATTGGAAATTCAAACATTTATTTAGACTATATTAAAAATCACGTTTTTATACGTCATTAAAGTTTAAAAGGTATTTAGCATATTCATTTTTTTATTATTTCAGAGTAATTATACATAAATTGCAACAAAAAATAATTTTAATATTTTATTGAATTTTGTTTTGGAATATACAATCCAATAGCGGCAAAAATAGAGTACATATATTTTGTTAGAGTGGATGACGGTAGTTTTAATGAAAAGAGAAATTTTTTTCAATCTGATGAAGAATTATTTTAAATAAACGATTAGCATGATAGCGATAAATTTCAATATTAAAAACAATGATCAAATTAGTTAATAAATTTCAATATTAAAAGTAATGAATTAAAATGTGATAATAATAATGAAATAATAAAGCTACCAAAGTCGTATAGGACACTTATGAGCAATGATGGTTGATTTTCTTGTGAGGAATAAGATTAATATATTTGGGGAGAAGAAAAAAATTTACGACATAGAATTCAAATTAGAATGGACACTATTTGACCTTGCAAATAACGCTTGCATATATCAAACTACTTTGAACCATATTACATGCTCCAAAATTTATAATTCTATGCTAATTGTTATAATTAGAATTTATCTGAATCAATTTCTAATAATTATAATTACTTACCTTAATCATTAAAGAGTATACATAAAAGAATAGTCAGAAATATAAAAGAATTCTTGTATAAAATGTACTGTTTGGTTTATCCCAAAAATGAAATATCCACCAAATACAAAAAATATCTCAAATAAACTGCACTCAAACGTTTAAACTTAGTTTGGGTTTATTACAGTGATCATGGCTCTTAAAATAAAATTTTAAAGAGAAGCTTCGTTCATTGATAGATGTAGAAAGCGAAATATTAAAAATGTTTTAAAACTAACGAAATTTTAATTTGAATCTTTAACAATAGCTTTGAAAAATCATGCTTCAGTTGTAAATATTTTTTAAAGTATTGGATGAGATCGTAATCAATTTAAGCTCCTGACATTCGGTGACAATGAAGCAATATTGAGACGGCTAAAACTGATACAAACTTCTGACTGAATAAAATATGATATGAGTTTTAAAATATCGAATTTTAAATAAGAAAGTTCAAATTCTATAAAAAAAAGTGATTCGACTATACTATTCCTGATACCAGTTATGTTTAATTTTTCACAGATGAAATATATTAGTTTATGGTGAATAATCTATTAAAATGTGAAATATATACTAACTGCCTTAAACGACTAGTTTATTCGCGAGACGTACTGGTTATGATTAGTTTTAGATAAAAACTTATGTTGTTATAATGTTATGCACATAATTCAACCAAATTGTCTGGTTCTATACCCGTATTATTATCATGTTAGAACATGATGTTGTTTTTGGGATGAGGTTTTTGGCGTCAACAAAAATCCGTAACCGAAAAATTAAAATTTTATTATCAGCACAAGCATTTTTTTAAAAAAATCAACTTTTAATAAAGCGTTGCCATTGCATTTACAAAAGTTCTGATTTAAAAAAATGAGTTAACGACTGCATCAGATAAAACCTAGAAAAATGTCATTTTGAGCACGTGATTATATGAAGCGAAATAAATGGGAAATGGGATATTTTTTAAATCAATAAATGAAAGACATAGTTTTTTTTGGATCGTTTGCAATACTAAAGTGACTCATTCAATGAAACAATCAAAATGAATAAAAATGTGAATTAAAGTTCATGAGCACGTGGTGCTTGGCCGTTCGAGAAATGATGTTCTGGCATAATACATTGAAATACACATAGAATATTTCATTTTAATCTTTTATTTATAACATTTTGCAAATCATGCAATGAACCATTAAATTAATTTTTAACTAACAATTATTTTTTAAAGAATTTATATCATGAAATATTTAGTACTTATTTAACTGCATCCAAATAAAAATGTAAATAATTTTAAAACAAAGGACTCAAACATTAATTTGCTTTATTCGCCATGATTTCTATGAATCCAACTGATTATTTTTGACTAGTCTACACCAGTTTTTAAAAAAAGAAATAAAACCAGAAGCCTGCAGACTATCAAAGTCATCAGATAAAGCACTAAAAAAATAATCCCATATCCGATTTCCCGCGGCTCCAGTGAAAAAAAAAAAAACTGTATGATTTCATATTTTTAAAAAACGCTACAGCAAGAAGCACTCAAAAGCAGGGGCGGAAATAGCAGTTGAATTACGATCATTCTGAGTTGGGATAATGCATGAAGTGCTCTCCTCCTTGAAGAGTAATGAGCATTAAATGAAGTTTATACGTTTCTTTCTTTTTCGGGGGCAGATGTTTTGCAAGGGAAGTAAAACTAGACGGTTTTGAGTGGTAATGATGTTTGTTTATTTTTCCTGAAATGGAATTAAAAATTAACAAGTTTGTTCAACACTCGCCTGCAAATTTTATCTGTTAATTTTTTTTAATAATTAGTCTCAAAGTCGGATCGGGTGCTCTAATAATTAGTTACTTTAATGAAGGCTAAATTGATTTAAAAAAGTTGTTTACAAAAATAAGTTTTTTTTTAATATGCGAAAAAATGTGCAAATTATTTAATTAAAATATCGGATTTCAATTAATAAAATATTTTTTTAAAATATTAGATAAAAAAATCAATTTATTAATTTATATTTTGCAGATTAGGGCATAATAACTGCACAAAGAAAATATGATTTATTAGAAATTTATTTAAATAAATGTATAAATATATGCTTCAAAGAACTATTCAACTTTTGTACTTCATTCCACTACGTAAACAAAAAAAAATTCCATACATACAATTTTTAATGCTAGCTAATAATACCCGGTGTTTTGCGAGATTAAAATATTTTCATGTTTAATATTTATAATGAGCAAAAACATTTTTATTAAATAGTATTATACATAAAATCCTTTTATATTTTTTTATTACAAAGGAGTATAAATTGGACCAGGCGATTTTTAAATACCATCAATATCTAATTCTCGCAAAAAATTATAAATATTTCGTTTATAAACACCTAATTTTTTTTCCACAAATACTGAATATAAGAATATTTCTTAATGCATGTTTTGAGGCAATAAATTAATTAGTTATATGTTCATAATTAAAAAGATTAAAATAAATTTCTTTTAGTGTTCTTTAAGAATTCTGTTAATGTACTCCGCAGCACTTCTAATCATATATATCTTCTTGTCCTTTTTAAAAAAAGTATTACAAAGATTTGGAATTGTTTTATTCTTCCTAAAATATATTGTTAACAATGATAGGAGATTTTTAATAGTAATCTGATTAAATAATTTTCAGCTTTTTTTTAAAACCAATATAAACAATTCTCAAATATAAAAAAAGTAAAACAGAAATAAAAAATAAAGATAGAATAATTCAAATCCTAGTATTGTCTAGAAAAAGCCTATATATACGTTTCTATTTTTCAGAATCGTCTGCATGTATTAAATTATTTTGAGATTTTTGGATAATTTATAAAACATAAAAATAGTACATGGAAATGAAAAGGTAATTCGCTTTAAAGTTTCTGTAGAAAAAAATTCGAATTACTTCTAATAAATTGAAAATTGAATTAACCTTTTCACTTTGAGAAGTTGACAAAATTCTTTGCTTTGAAATCTAAATTTAATCCAAATATGCACATTTTCTTACTCATCACAAAGAAAAAAATAAATTAGAGTTTGCATAACCATATTCTTAATCACGATCTTGATTTAATTCTTAATTAGGAATATTATTTATTTGGTCTATGTTTAGTTACTTTACGGACGGTTAAATATAACGGTACGATGTTACATTTAAACTAAGAATACCTTTTAGATTAATGCTATGCTAAGCGGTTTTACAAACTCTATTTTCGGTAAATATTAATCGTCTTTGGCGACCAACTTGTTCATAAGGAATATTAAGTTATATGATTTCAGTTAAATAGCTTAGATATAATTACATGAACAGAATTACGCAAAATTACATGCATTAAAATGATGCAATTTTAATTGTCATATGTTTTGCCTATTGCGTATCTTTTTAAAGAAGACCAGTCCCATAGCAACTTTGCGCTTTGAAAAATGAAAAAGGTAAATGTTCAATTCATATATCTTTTAAATTTTGCGGTGATGTAACTTCATTTTTATCTCGTAAATTGCAAACATATCAAAGAGAATTCTTCTTTAGATTTTAACAATGGAAGAAAATCCCGCAATTACATATTTAATGAAATAATGGAATAAATTTAAATTTCAAGGTAACATTGTTGAGAATTAGGTAGGAAACCATTTTAGCAAAAACTACTAAAATTTAAGAAAAATTTGCACCGTTATTACATTGTTATTATTTTAACGATTATTGGCCTTTAATACCTTGTTATAATTAAAATTACTAGAATTTAAGAAAAATTTGCTCCTTTATTACATTGTTATTATTATAACGATTATTGACCTTTATTAGATTGTTATTATTAAAACTACTAGAATTTAAGAAAAATTTGCACCGTTATTACATTATTATTATTATAACGATTATCGGCCTTTATTACATTGTTATTATTAAAGCTACTAAAATTTAAGAAAAATTTGCACCATTATTACATTGTTATTATTATAACGATTATTGACTTTATTATATTGTTATTATTATAACTACTAATATTTAAGAAAAATTTTCATCTTTATTACATTATTATAATAACGATTATTGGCCTTTAATACATTGTATTATTAAACTAAAATTTAAGAAAAAATTGCACCTTTATTACATTGTTATTATTATAAGGATAATTTTTAAATTTTGAAATGGTTGAAGATTTTTTTGTGTGTGGATAGTAACATTTTCTAAAGTTATCACAGAAAAACGTTAAATATTCATTTAATTTTCAACTAAGCAAAATTCTACTATAGATTTTTAAAAATATCATTTCAAAGTGCACTTTTCTACATCAACTAATATATGCCAAATTTGGTTGCTGTATTTCAAATCATCTGACCCGCACAGTACCAACGCACATAAACACGCGTTCGTCTTTATTACAAGTAAAGATGTTTTTATTGGATATATTTCGATATTTACCGACAAAAATAAAACGGTTAATTTTTTTACTTCATGCTATTTTCCCTTCATTTATTTCAATTCATTTGGAATTCAATGTAAATTTATCTTTGAATTGAGAATATACCTTACTCCAATAATCTTGCAGACAGAAACAAGCTATGAGAAAATTTTTGAAAGAAGATAAATGTCTCCCACCCAAATTTCAAAAGCTGCACCATTAAAAGAAATTCCAGCATGACAAATGCCATAAAATTATTTCATGAAGTATCTAAATTATAAAAATAGGCAAAATATTAGTTATTTAAATAAATGCAATTTTTATCTGTTGTCTTAACTGCTTGCATATTTACATGAGCCGTTACATGAGCCGTCTGACAAAATGTTTTTTAAATAAATGTACATATATTTTATTTTACACTCATAACGATTTAACGAACAACATGCATGGTAGTTCGTTCTCAAAAGAAGTTTAAAGTTTTTAGCTTCTTAAACTGCCCAAATATACATGGGATAAAAAATATATCAACAAAACTTTGAAAAAATTCGTGTTTAAATAACCTTTCTTCTTTTAACTTTTAAATTTCCTATCATGCCAAATACTACTTGATATTTTTTCAATGATTTTTATTTTTCCCATTATTAAATAATTTTGGAAAACGGAAATTGACTCTACAGCATTAGTATTAGATAAATCTTATGTTTCCAGTATTGAAGTAAGAAATAGACAATATACGGCACTTTAATTCTGAATATAATTATAAAATATTTTAACATTTATTTGTTTAATCGAAAGGAATTTCATTTTCAACAAGAACTAGCTAGATTATAAATAATTAATATTTAATTTAAGTAACAAATAATCTACGCTAATGATAATAATTGTCTGCAGTAATTGTAATTATAATGCTTACATTTCTAGTAGAAGGGTTGGGAATGGGCAATATTTGGCCAATAAACGGATTCTGGATATTTTGTTTTTCAATTTTAATGCATTTTATGATTTATTTAATTGGAAAAAATATTTTTTTAGAATAACTATTTAATGTAAATCGAATGTTCTTTGAGTAATTGAACTCTAATTCACCAATCATCTTCGAGTGTTTTCTATTATAAAACAATACTCAAGCCTGGTTACTTTGACGAATCTTCAAAAATATTTCCCCTAAAGTTAACAGTGAGGTGTTGAGGAGAAATTAGAGATCAACTTTTAAGTGTTCTTTTACTAGCTGTCATTACTTTAAATGCCGCGACTATATTTTTACTGTTAAAGTATCCATGTCCCCTCAGGAAACAATAATTGCTGACCTTTACCCCTTGCCATAAGCCTTTGGAATCTTGGATTTGGCAAGACATTCAACCAGACCAAAGGGGATAAACAATAATAAAAACAATAAAATTATCTCTTAAGTATGCCTTATCGCTTTTATTCTCACTTATGTTTTTATGTTAAGGTGCCGCACGGGATAAACAAGAATAATTTCCATACTCATCCCTATGTTTTATCAAAATTCTGTAGAACTGAAGTCACGCCCATTGTCTTTCTTCCATTTTTAAGTGGCGTTGAAGTTATCAGCGAGACGTAATTAAATTTGACACCCTAATGGAAAGCGTAAATAATGCAAGGTCTAACAGGCATTCACTTTCAACAGGAGGGAAAATGCGGCCCACTCGTTTTGAAATCGTTGAAATGAAGAATGAGTAAAAATTATTAACATCTGCCCAGTAAAAAGGGATGTTTCCAGCTGCAACATATTATGCGAACGTAATTAAGCTTTTTAAGTCAAAGTAAACAACAAAAGACTAATTTTTTTTCAAAGTCAGTTTTAAGTTCTTGACGTGAGATGTCTAGAAACCTTCATCTTTTTCTTACATCTGCGCAATATCAGAATCAGATCATTTGGAACCGAATAGCGATCAAAGATTAAATGTCAAATATTCCGAGGACATCATTTTCTATTTTTTTAAAAATCATATGAATTAATTTTAAATGTCTGTTATCAATATTAAGTTTTTAATATAAAAAATCAAATGCAACATGGAGACGATTGTAACCTCATAAATAATTTTGTTTTTGGAGTAATATAAAGCAAACTTGATGTAATTCCGTATCTTTTACAAGTTAAATATTTTTTAATGAATTTGTTTTTTAAAAAATAATAAAACGCGATTCTAAAACTGTCGATGGAAAGGAATATTTTATATAAACAGGAACTATCACATTCTATATCACAAAAATTGTTCTATATCATCTATATCACAAAAAGTTTTCCATATCATCTGTATTACAAAAAATTTTCTATATCATCTATATCACAAAAATTGTTCTATATCATCTATATCACAAAAAGTTTTCCATATCATCTGTATTACAAAAAATTTTCTATATCATCTATATCGCAAAAATTTTTCTATATCATCTATATCACAAACAATTTTCTATATCATCTATATCACAAACATTTTTCTATATCATCTATATCACAAAAAGTTTTCCATATCATCTGTATTACAAAATTTTTCTATATCATCTATATCACAAAATTTTTCTTTATCATCTATATCACAAAAATTTTCTACATAACAAAATTTTTTTAACGAAAAGCTAAAAAGATTCTCTTTTTAATTTCTCGTACTTTTGAGAAGGATGTGTATATGTTGGATCTTACAAATTGTTTGACCTTAAGCTATAAAATTTCAGTTAATGCTTTTCTGGGTAGAAATTGGTACCTGGGAACACATTAGCAGTCTCGAAAGAGTTTACGAGAACAAGATTTTTAATTGAAGTAATAATTCGGTAATTTTCCAATACAACTAGCTGCAAATTTCTGATTAAGTACCTGCCTGTTGCTTTTTAGCTCAAAAGGGTGCCCCAAGCAGGTCAACTAAAATATACTACATGTCCAGTTGTCAAATAAGTTTTAGCTTTTACGAATAGTTTTACAATGAATAAATTTGTAAGAAATGTACATCTATTTTTTTAATATTAGGACTACAATATATATGAAAATTATTTAAATAATTACTTTTTATAATACACTGGGATATCAACAATTCATGAGTTAGTTTTGATATATCACACTTAATATATCTCGTTCAGTAATTTTTAATGCATAATTTTTGAAAATTTAGCCTTTCTGAAAATTTTTCATAACCTGATGACTATGAAATATTATTCTTTACATTTTATATTTATTTTATTTATTAATTTTATATTTATAATTAAAAAACATTCCTTTCTGAATTTAATTAATTAATGTTATAATTGTTTAAAATTTAGCATTTGTTTGATAATCTTTTATAATCGGAAGATTATAAAATACTAAACTTTACATTTTATGTTTACTTTATTTATATTTATTTTATTTATTACACTTTATATTTATCTGTAAAACATTTCCGTACACATTTTTTCCGTTACATATATTTAAAAAAAGCACTTATGTTTTTGCTATGTTATTAAAGCAGAAAAAAGAAACTAAAATAACTCATTAACGTAGACGATCATTAAATCAGTAACTAACTAAAAATAGGAAACTTAATTGACCAGTAATTAAAAAAGCGACTTAGCTATTTTGCGTAGAGCTGCAAAATTCCTAATTTATTTAAGATTTAATTTAATGACTATTGCTGAAGACTATTTTTTTATTTATTACATTTTGGGCAATTTAAACGTTTAAGTAATTTTTTTTTTTGAAATTTTTACGAAAAAGATTTCTGTTTGGTTTTGATATATATGGCACGCATTTGAATATGAAAGTACTGGTAAAAATACATTAGCAGATATTTCCATCTAGGCGTCTGCTTACGACCAATGAGATGCAGAAAGGCTGCTAATAGGTCGATAACAAGATCTGCTTGTGTCCTTTTCTAACTAATTTATTTGCTTCATAGATCTACTACAAATAAATTAATTTGCAAAAAAAGTATATGAACCCTGAGAAATTAGGGCAATACTAGGACAAGCTCCAGCATGTATAAATACATTTATTTTCTTATTATAGCATTTATAAACATGTGTATTCTTAAATAATATTATTTACTAACGTAGATGCCGTTTAATCAAGAGTCATTATAATAAATAAATAATAAACACATATATTTACATAAAGTTATAAAAAAATTAAGATTAAATTGAAATCTGTTATGCATATTTCAATATATCATGTCAGAAGATCATTTCTTGAACGGCCAAGCACCAGGTGCTCGTGCAAGGTGAATTATATTATCATTCATTTTAATTGTCTCATTGAATGAGTCATGTTAGTATTGCAAACGATCCAAAAAAACTTTGTCTCGCATTTATTTTATTTCATTTCATATAATCACGTGCTCAAAATGACATTTTCTAGGTTTTATATGCTGTAGTCATTAACTCATTTTTTTAATTGGAGTTTTTGTAAAGGGCATAGCAACGCGTTATTAAAAGTTGATTTTTTTAGATGCTTGTGCAGATAATAAAAATTTTATTTTTCGCCTAAGGAATCTTGTTGACTCCAAAAACCTCATCCCAAAAACAGCATCATGTTCTGACATGATAAAAATGAGTTTAATATGAATAATTCACGCATTGTATTTATAAAAAAATGATTACTTTATCTAAAAAGCAGCCTCATAATTTGCCTTCTCTATAACTACAAAATATCTAAATCCTCCACTAAATATAATTCACGAAAATATTATTGCGCAAAACTAGTTTTTACATTATTTTAAATCTTAATTTTTTTTTATTTTACTTATATCAATTTCTAACGAAAATAAAACATCACTTATCCCAAATTGTTCACTTAGAAAATTATCTAAATCATGAATTCCGAGCTATGTATAAAAGCTTTAATTCACAGTTAAAAAATTAATCGAAGTTAACGAATTTTGTACAGAAAATTATGAAACAAAGGAAAAGGTTTTAATACAAGAATTTACATATAAATTAATAAATTTAATATTTTTAAAGGAAGAGTTTTATATATAAATTAATTAAATAGCTAACGTTTGTTTCTTTCTCGTATATATATATATATATATATATATATATATATATATATATATATATATACTCCAAAACTTTTGAAACAGCTAAAATTTGGTACATGAAGTTAGGATTATATCCGACTGTTCGAATAGTAAACTCAATTTATGGAAGGGGTAAATCGATAAAAATTGGGCTCATAGGCTAATCAACTAAAACATAGATAATTTCAAATTTTAAAATAAGCGCAACAAAATTGTAAATACATTGCCAAGTTGCCATTCGCAATGTTTGAAATCATTTGGTGTCATTCTTTAAACACTATTAGAAAATTATAGGGAGGGGGAGATTAGTAGTTTTTTTTCAAATGATTGGGAATCAGTCGGGAATAAATCTTGAAATATTAACTCTGATGAATCAGATTTTCTCATTCGAATTAAAATAGAACTGCAAACTATAGAGATAGTTGGCGTATTGTAATATTTTACACACCACAGATTTTTACATTAAAAATCCTACATCCTTTTCTGATATGTAATAATTTTGTTCACAAAATCTGAAATGTAAGAAATATTTTATGACAATTACTTAAATAGTTTGTTTTCCATTATTTATAAAATATGAAAAAAAAATTATCTCCACAGTAATGCTGGGCATATCTACTAGTTTTTATTTGAAATCAACCGAAAAATAAGCCCACCTTATCAGCTTCAAGCTATGCATTCATAATGCCACTTCATAAATAAATTTTTAACTTAAAATGCAAAACGAATTCTTAAACAAAGTAAAGTGAAATACAATTCCAACTTTTAGGCCACTTACCTACCGGAAGTGTTATTTTAACCTAAACACTTAATTTAAGGTTGGAGAAAAATAGATTTTCCCCTCAGTTATATTTCACTCGGGCAGTGTTTAAGCAACTATTTTATCTCTTCGGGAATCTAAGATGGTGGCTAGGTTCATTTCATTTAGTTTCCTCAACTCTTATGCTCATAAGCATATTACAAGCATTAAACTCAACACACATAATTTTTTGGAAGATGTTAAATTGTATTGACTCGCAAATTTACTCTCTTTATTATAAAAGTTTGTTAACGGTTCAATAGTCGTTTTGAGACTTTTGACAGTTATTTCTTATACAGTTATTGCCTGAAGTTTCCTAATTTCAAAATTATGAGAATTAGAAACTAGCATTTCTACAAACAAATGCTTAAAAGTAACAAAAAAAGAAAATAGTAATACATTGCATTATAGTGGAAATTTCGTTGAATAAAAAAAGCTTACATATTGTCACTAAAACAGTTTGCTCACTATGAAGCTATATTCCCTGAGCACAAAGAGAAAAAAAAAGATTCGAATCTTTATCTTTGAATTGTTGATGTTGTTTTAGGAGAAATTTGGCTATTTTTATATTATCTTTTAAAAACTATTCTTTATTACAATAACGATAGTTGACGTTTGAATCGTGGTTTTAAGATATAATCCGGATATCAGCTATTTTGTCTCAAATTCAGAAAAAAAGTGGATTTAAGCATTGAGATTAAAGGATGACTTTAAAAAACATCATGCATATTAGAAATATTTTTAGTAAATGAATGCGATTGATTTCCTTTCTAAATAATTTTGAGCGATCAAAAATTCATTCAAAAAATAATAGAAAAATTAATAAGTTTGTAAAAAGCTAACTTTTGCTAATCCAAAAGCTAACGATCACAAATTACTCCAAACTTTGGACAAATTAGAAAAACGCATTTTAAAATTTAAATTTCAATCAAAATGTTGTATATTGCGACGGTCATAAAACTAAATCCGATTCATCTTTCACTGTTGATATAGCAAAAACAAAGTGTACTCAAATTATGTATTTTATGTAATTGCAATAAAAGTGTGTATAAATGCAATGACTAAACAATGAAAGGAATTTTTATAAAATATACTTAAACATTTTTTTAAATTCAAAACTTAATAAAATTAAAGAAAAATTTATACGGAAGTAAAATAATTTTAAATTCGGTTAAAAATGTTTTTGTAAAGAAAAACGTTGACATTTTGATTAATTTCTAATTTAAATTAGTCGAAATTTTTAAATTTTCACCTCCGGGTAATTTATAAAATGTTATGTTGCAAAAGTAATTTTTACATAATAATGAATTTAAAAAAACGATATATTTTTTCAGTGATATCAATTTAGTAACCATAAAAATTTTTATACAATATTACTTATCAGTCATTTCCATTTTTATTATCAAGCAAGAAATTTTTAAGTTATATTTTGAAAAAATATTGTGATTTGCTAATGAAACTGAAATTATTAGTGAGAGAAATATTTAATCTTGAATTTTTCTTTCATTCTTGAGTATAAATTTATGGAGATTCGGCTGACTTTTTCTTGCTGAATTTTTATTTAAAGAATGCTTTTAAGACAATTTTTAAATGTATTTAAGAATTCCATGGCAATTACAGCTAATATTTAGATTCAAAAGTAAACAATTACGAAAATTTTTGAAGTCCATCCCTTTTGAATTACTATTATGCTTTTCTGCTATTAATTGAATGTACAAAAATCTATTATCGCTCTGCTTGATTAAAATTTGTTTTCTTATCATAGAAAATTGAGATTTTTATCACAACAAAGAAATTTGTATTGAATAATTTTTTGAAATATTATGCAAATCATGAAAAAAAATTGATCATTATACAAAACGTCAATTCCGAATGCTTTTATATTTTTTTTCTGTGCGTTATCTACATTTTCCTAAAGCAGAGCGATAATAGATATAGATTTGTGTA
>JAOUZG010040464.1:3643809-3674854 GCA_026289955.1 Argiope argentata
AATGTGTGTGTGTGTGTGTGTGTGTGTGTGTGTGTGTGTGTGTGTGTAATCCATATTAATTTTTAATTGGAAAGTACTTTGCCATATCGTGGAAGAAAATTATGATGAAGAAAGCACATAGTGTTTTTTTAATTTCGTTTTATTCCAGCAACACTGCACAATAAGCACAAGATATAAAAAAAGGGACGAAACATTTCTCTCTGGTCTTATATACTATGATATTCTCATAAATCACACACGTGTAAATATCTGAAAAGAATTCTTATACGTGTTGACCTTATGTTGACCTGTAAACAAAGGGAAAGCAGGATATTCTTAAAAGAATCTATTTTATATAAGTGATTTATTATTCATCCAAGGAATAATCCAAAAGGATATTTACACCAGTGATTTATTATCCATCCAGTAGGCACGTGGACTCAATTGTGCATTACCTTTATAAATACTTTATTTGATTTACTAAATAGATCAGGAAATAACATTTTAGAAGGAAGTTACTATGAGCTAAATTAAGACAAAACTTAGGGAATTAATAATTACATTTGAAATTAGTGTTTAAAATACCATCGTGTGTGTGCGCGCACGCGCGTGCGCGCGTGTGTGTAGTACTTTATTTTATACATTTACGATGAAAAAAAATTCTAATTCTGTGGAACATTCCTACCGAAATTGGTGAATTAGAATAAAAATTAGATTTAACTGATTTCAATACAATTAGTCTGAATTCTAATTTTATTGTAATTATATAATTACACTAAAATTAGATTAACTGAAAATTCTATTGAAGAGGAATTGACTGTCAAACTATTACAGCCTGAGATATGTATTTTTGCAATGTAATATTTTAAATAAAAATTAATTAGTTTGCAAAAATATCATTATGAAGCCATCATTATAATAAAAATGCAATCAAAATTCTTAATTAATTTTAAAAGCGATAATTTCATAAGAGAATAAGAATAAAAATTAAATATTTATATGCCATATAAATGGGAGCGCATCCACACGCAAGCTATTGTACTGACTGAGTTTTTATGATATCTTGAAAACCAGCATCGATTTGTTTAAGCTGAATTAACAAAACTACACGCAGTTAAAGAAAGGGTTATTTTTTTTTACTGACAGTTAGAACCTGAACGAAGAGAAAATGTTGTTACTTATGGCATTTGCCACTGGACAAGCCCCGCTGATGAAAGCATCGGCAGAATTAAGCCGAAAGGAGCGTCTCTTGTTTTCGAAGTAGTGACAACAAGGGTCAAGAGTGCGACTTAACTACACACTCATCACACTTTCGCTTGCACAGCTCCTTTGTACAGGGAGGGGGGCACAGTCACACATCTCACAGATAGCACACAGAAGAACAACCATGCCTGAGCCGGGACTCCCAGAACACGTCATAGATTTTGTTTTATATTTTATTTTATAATGTAATCTTTTACTTAAATGATTTTAAAATGCAATGAACTGAAGGATGTTTCGGAATCTCAGATGTCCAATACATCCTAATAAGTGTTGAAAAATATATAATTATTCTAAATAGTCTGAATTGGGTAACCATGATTAGAAGGTTAAGTGAAAGATAATAATTAAGAGGAAAGATAATATTAAGAGGATGAAGATAGAGGAATATATATACTAAAAGCAAAGAAATAAAATTATATGTTTTAAATTTTAATTATTATTAGCCGCCTTTCATGACCAGTTGGTATGCCAGCATTACTGATTGTGCCTAATTTCCATTAATAGTAATTTACTAAAAGAAAATATTTTTGGCCATCAAATTTTAATATATTTAAATTTGTGTTATTACCTTTTTTTCTATTTATTGTGTAAAAATTTATTAATAAGTATGAAGAAATTAGAAAATTGGGTTTATTGCCAGAAGGAGGATGGAAGCAGATTTCAAATGAAAGTGCGAAAAAGGCTATATTCTTGTGATAGAAAAGATCAAATACTCAATATTGATTCCCTTGATTCTGCAGTAGGAAAGACCTTGTGATCCATTTTAAAGTGGTATCCATAAAAGATCTATATAACTTAAAGTTTTAGTTTAGTTTAGTTACATTAACGTCCTGTTTTAAAACAATACTAACGTTATTTTGTATTGGACCTCACAATTTTAAATCGCAGTCAAATGACGAGGGAGCACATGAGCTGCTACATCATCTCTAAACTTTCGCACCTCACTAACGAGTTGCAAGGCAAAAGCTGCACCCTCAATACTCGACGCGACGAGCATACCACCATAGCCCGTCACGATTAGAGACACTTGGTAGCATTTTATTGTATATTTTGTTTTCTGTCCTATAATTTTTATTTTTAAATGTATATTGTATTTTTAGTCAGTTCACACTGCTTGCCGTCTCTCTATCGTATGGGTTGAATCCTGTAAACGGATAAAGTATTGTATCTTCATTCTTTGTAAAAAATCACTGCCCGTGTTTTAGGGCAAGACTCGTCACCGATTTAAGGCTTGTAATAGATTAATTTTAAAACTTAATCGGTTGATTTTTAAATAAATCTGTTTGGACTCTGGAATGATCCGGTGTGCCTTCCTGCTGACTGGGTGATTCTATCCCCTACTCTTTTTACTGAGAAGATTACTCCCCTATCCCCTACTGAGAAGCTGAAGGTGTGTACCCTCAATATTCGGGACAGGGTTAGGATTTTACTTACCGTTTTCCGATTAAAACAACTGTTGACTTTGTAATATTTCATGGCCAAATGAGGAGTATTTTAGCCAAGGAACGAATAAATAACTTTCCCTTATGAGAATTCTCTCCTAGTGCTATGTATCAATATTCCTGCATTCTGATTGCATTATTATATTAGGTGTCTTACTACTGATTTCATTAATGTCTCTTTTTTGGGGGGTGAGACACTCCCCAATTGTATAAAAGTTGTTTCTACCACAGGTACGTCACTACGAATTTATACAACAGCAGGTCATTCCCACCTTGCAAGAATACGAGTGTTTAGGGACCACTGCCTTTGAGTCAATAGGAGCAACACCCTCAACTGTCCAACAAGTGGAGGAATTGCTTCTTTAGGAGAGGATCAGATAGTTTTGGAACATTTTTTTTTTACTGCCTGCCCTTCTTGTTTTCCAAACAAATTCCTGTGATTTTTGAAAAGTCGTATCTATGGAGAAAACATACAGATTCTGCTTCAATTTAAGGGAATTCATAACGCTTTGCTGCCACAATTCCTAAAGAAACTTTCGCGCCATTGTTGAACTCGCTATAACAAGCTTTGAAAATATGATTGATGCAAATGGAACGTACAAGGAACAAATGATATGATTAAATAATGTTTTATGTGATATAAAATATAATAATATTAATATATATAAAATTATTATATATATATGAAAAATAGTTTTACTACCATTCTTATTTTAAAAAGTATTTTCTGTTGCTGTAATTGTTTTCAGGTCCAATTTTTCCTAATTCGAATATTCAATTAAATGTAATTCTTATTCTAGAAATTCAACAATTTTTATGGATAGTAAAGCTTTGAAGAATTTGATTTTCCCCTTTCAATTTTTAATGTGTGAAGTAGAGTCATCAGATTGTAAACTTTTTGAACTGTTTTTTTCTCTCTTAAAACTAAATTTATGACCTTTCTGTTAATATTGGCAAAATGTTTCATTTAAATATTTTATTTAACTGGATTGGAATTAAAAGAAAAGAAATGATCAAACTTATTAATTATTTGTTCTCATTAATTACTCGTTTGTTCTAGATTTTATTTCAGTATACAGTTTATGTAAGCGAAAGAAACAACAACATTTGAAATTGAAATTAGACTCTTAAAAAATAATTATTATTAAACAATATAAGCCAAAATTAGATACAAGAAAATAAATCGGGACTAATTCACTTTTTTTCACAAAATCAAAACAGGCATTAAATTTAAATCGAAATAAGAAGATGTATTCTGCTTAGGTTTAAAGCAATAAGAATAGACCATGTTGTTCCACTTCTTTATGAAACACTTCATGCCGCTGTTCAACACGTTATAACAAGTTTTGAACACGTGATGCTTACAAATGGAATGCGCTCTGAACAAATGGGATGATTAAATAACATTTTCTGTTTCAAATATGTATTTTCAATTCTTTATGAGGAAAAATTTCAAATTTATTTCACATTTTCTCTTGGCGGTGAATATTCTGTTTATAAATCTTTGTTGAAGATTTCTTTTTCCCGTTTTCCAAGGTTTAGTTTAGCTTTGTTATATTAACGTCCCTTTTGTAAAGCAACATTAGGGCTATTTTGGGATGGACCTCGAAATTTTGAACCATGGTCAGAGGACGAAGACGACATCTGAGCTGGCACCCCTTCCCCCTTTACACACCACGCCAACAGGAGGAAGTTTGGCCCCGGACGGATTGAAAGTGCAACAGACCCCCTTACACGACGGTTCTTCGGTGGAATAGGGTCTCAAACAAAAATTTTTACGGTTCATGAGCCGAGATCTTACTACCAGGCCACCGCGGCCCACCTTATTTTCGAAAAGAAAACTATATATACAAGAAAATCAATCAGGCACTTAAATCAAAGTAAGGACACTTTTATTATAACCATTTCATTCTCAAATCAAACTTTTTTTAAATCTTTGCTTATGGGTAATTATGATATGGGGAATGTTATCGCAGTACGCACGCACACACACTTTTTTATTTCTAGTGTATCTTTTTTTCATTATTTTATTCCATATTTTTATAAAATTTTTATATTATTACAAAGTTGTATTTATTTTCAATTCAATTCCTTATGTGAAATTTTCTTCAGTCCTTGAAAAGAGTAATTTTATGCATTTAACTGTGATAACCTTAAAAGTTGCAACCTTTTAAGTAAATTTAGAGTAAATTAACCTTTAAAGTAAATTTAGAGTTGTGATAACCACCTTAAAAATTAGAGTAATTTTATGCATTAAATTCTGATAACCTTTATTAAAATTACTTTCGTGTTTTTTTTTCTTTATTTGATGTTTCTTTGAGTTCACTGCCAGAGCATTTCTACTCAGATTTAGTGTAAAAAATTATTAGAGGCAAAGATGTTTTATACCTGTACGGAAGGTAAAGCAGTGAATTTTTTTTATTTATTGTTCAAAATAACCTTCCAAGCGAAGTCATATCCCTTGACATTATAGACCTATTAAAGGAATAACTGTGAGAAAAATCTAATGTTACGTTTTTAGCGTAGCGGGTTCGGATTGAATGGACTTTATTTGAGGACAGCACAAACAAATTTATTTACAGCTATTTACAGGATGACTTGAGAATAAAAATTTCAGATGAACACAATCCAGCAGTCAACAGTCAATTACAGCGTAAATGTAAGTCTTACGCACAATAAACACAGTCTGCAAAACAGCTATAGTATAGGACAGCAAATAGTAAGTCACTGCGAGCTCAATTATATAAAGTTAACGGAAAACGCAAACACAGCTCACTAATAACAAGCGAGAAAAGTAGTCAGTCGCTACTCTTTCGAGAGGAACTACTGAAACTGTAACAACCCGTCCCTTATGTAGCCGAGCTAGCGGGTGCTCAGGAGCACGCGAAACTTCGGAAAACACCGTTTACGATCCAGCGACAACCATAATATTCCCTTCGCCAAATCAACTCGATTGCCGTGAAGCTCCTCGTCAAACGTCGCCAACGTTTTCTCCTTTGGCACGATCGTGGTGGTCGCCTGCTTGTAACACTATTTATTAATTGTACGTTATCTGTCACAATGTTCTAATTTCACTTCCTAAATCCTCATGTAAAATGTTCAAATAATAAACATAGTATTACTTTCTTGTCTTTCAACAATAGTTGAAAACCATGTGATTAAATGTTTAACGAAACAATAAAAACATTTTGAATTTCAGTAGAACAAAGAAATGTATTGTGAATTGGTTCCACGAAAAATATTTATTTGAATGATAAAGTAATGTAAAAATCCTTTTTGCAGCAATAATGTTTTATCTAAAATATTTTCCGATATTATTGAAAAAAATAAAACTTAGTTTTATTTTTTTAAATAAAATTAATTTTAATTTATGCATATGAGGAAAGTGATATGATTCATTGATTTGACGACACAATGAAAATAGACTGAATTTCATGACAACAAGGGAAAGAATAGAAACATATGCAATCAAATACATTGAAAATTATCAAAATTAAAAGAAAAATTACATAAAGCTTAAATTGGTATTATTGAAAAATCATTTTGTAAAGATCATTTTTCCGGTAATTGTCATGGAATATAATTTAGTTTTTTTATTTATTAGAATAGCTATTAAAATGCTGCATTAAAATCATTCTAAGCTATACATTAAAATCATTCTAAATTACCCTAAAAGATAACTAGATCGAACCTTCTGGTTTGTAAATGCGAATAAAATACTCAAAAGTGAGTGAAAAACATATAAAAAGAGTGAGAAGTAATTACACTTTAACTAACTCTAAAGCTTCTTCATTAAGTCGGAGAGTGTTCTGTGAAAGATTCATAAAGGATATATAAAAAAATAGAATTATTCAACGTGAAAGTTTTTGTTTAATACCATAAAAATTTTGTAATTTAAGTAATATTATTAATTATTTTCATTTATTGGCTCAGTAAAAAAATTCTAAAACATTACAGTGGGGAAATAAAAGTTTGTGATAATTTTAAACAATGGAAAGGAATCTCACCGAAATTTTCTTGCATATACTCAAATAAAAGTTTTATATCAACTCCTCTTCCCAGTAAAAAAATAAAATAAAATAATAATGGACCATAGGTGAGGCCGCTAATATCTTGTATAGCAATGGGAAACAATAGCTGCGAAACGTAGGTCTTTGTTATCCACCTGTTATTTTTACTGAATCTATTGTGAAACTTTTCTCTTAAATAGATTGAAAAAAATTCATACCGAATTAGTGATATTTTTATAGTTATCTACCTAATTCCATTTATGAACATGATGTTGATTTGAGATGAAGCTTTTGACGTCTACTAAAAACCGTTGGCGAAAAATTGAAATTTTATTATCTGCACCAGCATCTCAAAAAATCAGCTTTTAATAACACGTTGACATTGCATTTACAAAAGCTCTGATTTTTAAAAAATAAGTTAATGCCTACAGCGAATAAAAACCTGGGAAAATGTCAGTTTGAGCATGTGATGATATGAAATGAAATAAATAGGAAACGTGATGTTTTTTTTAAACAATCAATGCGAGACAAAGTTTTTTTGGGATCGTTTGCAATACCAAAGTGACTCATTCAGTGAAACGATTAAAATGAATAAAAATATAATTGAACTCGCACGAGCGCGTGGCGCTTGGCCGTTCAAGAAATGATGTTCTGGCATGATGCATTGAAATATGCATAGAAGTTTTCAGTTTAATCCTTTTTTTTTTGTTAATACGTTTTGGAGGAATTGTGTTTACATACAGGTGAAATATAAACCAAAAAATAAATCCTTCTATCGTTTGACGGATTTGGTTCAAAATCAATTTATATTTTAAATGCTAAAATTAAATATCAAATTTAACTTGGTCTTTGTATCTCGTTGTTATAGAGTTAACTTGCCCTCGAGAAATGTTATCGGGTCCTCTTTTGGTTGGATTTCGTGCAAAATAGGATAGAAATTTACAAATTTGATTCTTCTGCCTTAAATCACTTTTGGGTTGTCGCATTTATGCACAGATAGATATAATTTTTTAAAAATTCTGTTTCAGGCAGATTTGAAATTCGGAATTCGTTCGAAATTTCGAGTACGAATTTTTTTTTATGATTACAGTATTTTTTCTAAATATTTTATATCAGAAATTAAAAATAAACACACACACATTGAGGATAAACGATGAAAATAATGCATTTTTTTCAGAAAAGTATTTAAATATTTTTAAAATTAACTTTTTTCACCATTCTTATTTCGGGCTTTCAATATTGATTACTTCCAAAAAAGTCAATTTTTCAATACAAACAGATTTTATTAGAAAATATTCTCAACGCACAAAAAAACAGCTTCTTCAGTTTGAAAGATTGAAAAACTTTGTTGAAAACTTTGGAAAAAAAACACTTGATGAAATATTTGAAGCGAAAAAAAATTAAAGATATAAATTTGATTGTAAAAAATTGAAAGCACTTAATTACTTAAAATCAAAGAAAAAGTTATTCAAAAACTAAACTGGTATGGGATAAACATACACAATTTTAGAATTTCAAAACGATGTAAAAATCCTTCTTGTAATTATAACACTTCGTCAAATTATTTCGGAAATACTGTAAAGTTTTACATTTAATAATTAAAATTCCCATCAAATCATTAAAGCATTTAACTCCGTGCATAATACTATCTACTAAAATTTGTTTGATATAAAATTCATTTTATACGGTGTAATTTTTTTATTCTTTCACCTGCAATTGTAAACTCGGTATAAAAGAATGTAAGACATAAACTCATTCATGTCAATTAGAACATTTTTATGGTTTATAGAAATGCATTAATATAAAAAATAACCCAAAAAAAATTAACTCAGAATAAAACTTTTTGTTAAATTATTCGGCTTATAAACATTCGTTTTTTTTAAAAAAAATTTATTATTAATTTTTACTCAAGGGAATCAAAAAAAGCAAAAAATTAATAATTTTTTTCTTTGGTTATCTTATTCCAAATTAGATTATATAAATAATGACAAAAATATAACTGATACGAATATGAGTAATTGCGAAGTTTAGGGTTAATACTGATTTTTTTTGTCAGTTAATATAATAATAATCTTTCTGATCCTATAATACCCACTGATTTGTAATCTGCTATAGTTTATTTTTTAATTCTTAGTTAAAATCGTAATTTAAACTCTTATTAAACTAGCGCATTTAGAAACTGAAAATGACTGAAATTCTTAAACTTTTTAAAAAGGATTAGAGAATAAGAATATTATGAATAGTTAATATCATTTATGATGTATCAGCTCTACATTATATCTGTATTCTCTCTGTTATGATGTATCAGCTCTACATTATATCTTCTATATGCATCTAAGTATTGCAGCTGCTCATTTAGCTTTAAATTTATTTTACTTATGCTCCTATGTCTTAATTCTATTCTATGTTACTTACTCTATGTTCTATTATTTTAAGTTTTCTTTTATGTTTCATACCTCCCATTTAATTACGAATTGGATTTTAAATTGTTATTATGTTTTATTTAATTAGCATTAGTTACAATTAATTTTATTTCACTTAATTTATTTCTATATTCTTTTCTACATTTTCCTCAGTTCTGTTATAAATTCGATCCCTTGTTATTTTCAATCGTTATAAATTATATTCAATGCTATTCTGCTTAAAATTTTGCTCTATACTAATTATGTAATAATGAAACTTCCCAAAAATTTGTATTTACCCTACTTCTAGTAGTTGATGATTAAATAATAATTAATAATATGGCCTGTGAAACTTGACAACAAGTATTACTTAAAGAATTCCAGTACAGCCGATATTCGAAATGGAACAATTCAAAATTAATTATGTATTTATCAACTTCGGTAATTTTCTGGTTCCCTCATTGTATTAAGATTCACATTAGTTTTCGTTAACCATTCTAAAATCCATCAACTTATTTAATTTTGAGCTATCCAAATCAAAAAGTGCCACAAAAAATGAAAGAAACAATTTGGGGAATAAAAACACTGCAAACGCATAGTATATCTATTAGCATTGGAACTAAATTTCTATAGTTTGGAAAGGGAATAATAATTTATTGCATGGTTTTTATTTAATGGAATAGAAAATCTAAATTTTGTAACCAGCTGTTAAAATGCTGTTACACAGAATGAGTCCCTAAAATATAAGAGATTTCTTATAAGGTTATTTCTTCATTGATCATATAAAATTATAATTCCCATCAAAATACCCACAGTTTATTTAAGGTGACCAGGCACCTTTAAAATGACTTTTTGCAAGTTTCACCTTAGCAATTTGAAATTTTACTGGCATTAAGAGTAACATTATAGGAGACGACAAACAAACTTTTATAGCATTATATTAATTTATTTATGAGTTGAGGGGGGTAATATAATATTTAATAGCGATAAATAACAACAATGAAATGTACCAGGCGCTCCAAATTTTTTCAAAAGCGCTCCAATTTTTATTATTACTTTCTCTAACCCTTTTGAAACTAACATTGGGATTAGTCTTGAAGTCCCTGTGCCAAATATCAAAATTAACCAATATAATAACTCAAAACTACTTCAACTTTTTTTAAAAAATCAATAATTTTGAGTTATTACATTGGTCAGTTTTGATATTTCGTACTCGAATTTCAGTTTGATCACAACTATAGGATTAGAAAAAGTAATAATAAAAAAGGAAGCGCTTTCGAAAAAATTTGAAGCACTTGGAACATTGTCGTTATTTACCGCTATTAAATTTTATATTAAACCCCCTAACTCATAAATAAATGAATATAATTCTTTAAAATTTTGTGTCATCTCTTATAGTGTTACTCTTAATGCCTGTAAAATTTCAAATTGCTAAGATGAAAATTACAAAAAGTCATTTTAAAGGTCCCCGGTCGCCTTAACTATTTATGAAAACCCCCATCATGGTATTATAATATATAATGAAATAAGTTAACACATAAGTTAACAAATTATAGCGCTGTAAGTGAAAAGAAAGATTCAAGATATAGTTAAAAATTAAAGTGAATCACATTTTTAAGGAGGCTTTTATGATCACTACAGAAAAAATAATAAAGCGTCATATATTTTTAAATTAAAAAATATGGTTAAAAATATTTGGAATTATTTGATGAAACAATGAAATCAATTTGTCTTCCATTAAAACAACGGAAATTACAAATGCAAATCCTTTTTAGAAATATTCCTAAAAATTTTTGAATTTAAAATATTTTTAAAAGCTATCACTGGAAAAAAATTTAAATTGTTCTTAATTATATTATATTTTTTATTGTTTTTAATTTTTAATTAATTAAAATTATAAGAAAAATACTGCTCTGGTTGTACCTTCTTAATATTCTAATTATTTTATAACAAATAGATTAGGTCTGAGTTTAACGACATGCCTGTGGAAAGCCAATAAAGATATATTCACTTTTATTAGAAGTAAAATTAAAAGTTGAATTATATGAATTTAATTAAAAATTGAAACAAATGTAAAATTGATCTGCCAATTTTCGAAATAACACTGTAAAATATTGTGATAATAATTTTAATGGATGAAATGTTTCTGCATAGCCAAAAATAAACAAGAAAAATTTAACATTTTAAAATATTTGGAATAATTTATGATTGTGAGTAAAAGAATAACATGATGCTCTGAAAAAAAAACAGAATTGATGCTAATTTTTTAAGAAAAAAAAATACTGAAAATCCTTGAAAAAACATTAAAATGGTGCTAAAACTAAGAATTTTCCTCACATATTAATTACAAATTAATTGAAAAGTAAAAATTCCTTCTCATAATTTTTATTCAAATGTCTCAATTTAATAATTGAGAAATTAAAAAAGTACAACCACCCTTAATCACATTGATTTAAACCAGCTGAGAAAGAAAACTTTTTACTCCTCAAAACTAATGAAATGAAACAAAAACACTCTTTAATTAACAGACGAGTTCAAAAACTAATTTTAAAAACTGTGCAGCATCAAACTAGAAGATAGTTTAAATCGACTGTATTTATGATGTGATTAATCAATTTGATAAAGCAATGAAATTAATTAAGTTGAATTTCATTACGACAATAGGAAATATCAGTGTACATATGGAAAGAAATTGATTTCAAACATTTCTGTGCACAGGCGAAAAATCGTTTGTATAAAATCAAAACTAAAAAAAGATTTGCAGGACAATTAGAGTCATAAAAAATTTTAGGCAAAGAAATTCCTTTTGAGATTTACTTTTTTCCAAAAATTTTCCTGGAAATCACTTTAATTTAATTTCTAACTAATAAAAATTTCAATAAATTTTTTTAAAAAAATATTGAAGTTATATATTTTTACCTCCCATAGCAACCGCCAAATTAAATTATCGTAAGTTCAATAGTTTGTCTTGTAGAGTATCAACACTTTCATTCGCTTTTATTATTAGTAAACTTAAGAATAATATCATTGCAACGTATGAGTGAGCTCAGAACCGCAATACTTCCATTTTAAGAATATATATTTTGGCAGTGCATTTTTTATTATGTGAGAACATGACATTATTATTGGTTTGAAGTGTTCGAAACCACAAAACGAAAGGGCAGAAAATTGGATATTTACTACTTATGGGGCATCAATTTTCCACTTTTAGGGTTGTTGTTGTTGTTACTTATAGCACTTGTCTTTGACAAGCCCCCTGCTGATACAGCAGCAGATGTAAGCCGAAAGGAGCGTCTGTTGTTTTTGAAGTAGCTCAAACAAGGGCCAAGAGTACGGCTTAGCACTCATCACATTTGCTTGCACAGCCCCTTTTTTCAGGGGGGCACAGTCACACATCTCATAAATAGTGCACAGAAAAACAACCATGCCCAAACCGGGATTTGAAACCGGAACTACCAGAACACGAGGAAGACGCGCTACTTCTGTGCCAGAAAGCCGACTTTAGGGTCATTAGAAAATGGCAAAGATGACTACCAAATTTGGCGACTTATTCCCAATAAAAAGTTACAACTTGGCACGAATGTCCGCCATGTGCCGATTCTCGATATATCGACGCATGAGTATTCTGATTGTCACATGATTGTTTCAAACCAGCTTAATGACTTAATTTAATTTAATGACTTAAATTGATTTAAAAAGTAATGCTTTAGAGATAATAATGTCCGAACATGATTACATAAAATTTGAGATAGTAGATTTATATTTTATTTTAATTTTCTGTTAATTATAGAAGACTTAAATTGCTAATGAATGAGAACAAAGAATTAATCTGAAATTTTTATCGTTATATTATTAAATGTAAACGTCCGAAACATTTTATTTTAAAATAATTATTTTATTTTATTCGGAAATGGATAGTTAAAAAAAATAGATTTTTATCTCGCTTGTATGACATGAAGGTGGCTCTATAATTATCATTTTAAGAATGGATTATCTGACTCAGGCCTGTTTAACAAAATTTCAATATTCCTATCCACAACAGGAACCTAACGAAGTATCCTTTCGTTCAAAAATGCACTGATTAAGCCCTTTGTTTCACTTCCTTGTGCTCGAATGCGGCCGTGTGTTGATTTTGGCTCATGATGACAGGCAGATCTGGAGGGGGATGACAGGCTGGGAGAGAGGCCCTCATGCCGGATCTGAGAAGGACGCTTCCCAAACGCTCGTGACCCCGACCAGCCTGATAGACACCATGTGTGCAAAACGCCAACTCGAATTTCCAAAGAACGACCTTGCGATTTCTCACTTTTTCCTCACTTGACGCGCTCAATTTCCTTCACAGCCAGCAATTATGCAAAGGAATCGTCCCTCAGATGGAGAAATTAAACAGCATTTTTTTTTCAGCTGACGAGGCTGTTTTTCTAGGGCTGTAAATTATGAAAGACTGCAACACAAATTGACATTCTTACAAAAAAAAAAAAAAAACTTTTTTGTTGTTGTTACCAACAGAACTTAAAAATAAAGTTTTGCGACCTCTTAGTAAAACTATCTCTATTTAAAAAAAATGAAATTGTAAAAGTTCTCAAAGCTACTTATTTGAGAATATTTAACACTAGTAAAATAAATTTGTTAACAAAAATCACTTTCATTTGAACGGTTTTCTTGAAATTCGCTTGTTAAATATTTTAAATTGAATTTCGTTTTTAATTATTAACCAGCCATCTATCGCAACTAGTTGAGAAATTTTAACGTTTATGATTGTCAAAATTTTTTGCCCAGTTTGCTCTGAATGGTTTCCTTTGCAATTTTAAAGGGCTGCGGTAGTCTTATCTCGGTTTTGAAACCAAAAGTCTCCAGGTTCTAGAACTTGTTCCACTGAAAAACCTTTGTGTAAGTAGGTCTGGTGCTCGTAAAATCCGACATCCAACCTCTGTTGTGTTGTAGAAGTTAAATCCTCCTCGTTATCTGACCGAAGCTCAAAATTACCGTCCTTATATAGCCCTAATGTTATTTTAAAGTGATAACTTTAAAATAACACTAGTATAACTGAACGGAACTTAAATTAGCACTTTTGAATTTAAAATTTTGATAGGCGTAAAAGAAATACACCACCTAATTCATTAAGCCATGCATCTCTAATTTGTTTCACTTAAAACTTAAACGTTGAATTGAAATGAAGCTGGTTAAACTTCAATTAATCCAATTATTATTATTTTTACTGAATGGAAATAAATTCATATAAAATAGAAATATATAAAATAAAAGAGAAAAATATAAAATAAGGTATGTTTAAAAATTTGTCTATATTCCAGAAGATAAAAATGTCTCCGATTCAACAAAAATAAAATTATGCCTACAATAAGAAAGAAATTTTAAAGCTATTAGAATGCAGCATATATTTATAAATCTGATTATGTTACAGGAAATAGCAAAAAGGTTTAAAAAGGAATGCACTTTACAAATTCTTGTCACTGCTAACCTTGAGTTAATTTCAATTAAACCTTAACTAAAGGTGCAACACAATTTAAAATACTTTTTTATTAAAAATCCTAATTTAAACAAAAACCTACAGAATATTGAAAGGCCAGCCACCTTTACATACATCGTTAATCATTTTTTAAAAAGCTGTAAAAATATTTGTTACAAAAATGAAATAATATATTTGATTGAAACAATCAAATATATTGTTGAAAAAGATTTAGAATATTTTTAAAAAGAATTAAAACAAACAAAAAAATGTTCAGCTATTAAATTGATATCTTTGAAAAGATAATTTTATGAATTTCAAAATGGGGAATTATTACAGTGACTAGTTATGAGTTTTGAATTCAGTTAGATATTGGAATATTGTCAGAATTTATGGTGAGAAACTTTAGAATATTTAATGATTAAATTAATTAATTAAATTACGATTAATTAATTAAAATTTCTAAAAATCTTTCTGAAATACTGTGCCAACCTGCAAATTGCCTGCCCGGGAATTGCACTTAATTCCAAAGTTTAATTTGCATCAAATTTCACCTCAAACCTTATGGCCAAAGGCTATTAAATTTTCGCGTACTTAAGAGTTGAAAAAAAAAGTGAGAATTTGAGAAATTTCCATAAATCCAATTTCATCTGTTTAACTTTGAATCACGGTGGTTTATTTTATGAACCTATTACGTCAAGTATTTTATTTGTTGTGATTCAGATTTTAAACGACTTAATAAAGAAATATATTTTTTAATTAACAAATATAATTTTTTAAACAATATTAAATTGTTGGTTTTTAAAAAAACCATAAATACTTAATGATAAATAAAATATTTTGTTAAAAGTGGTTGAGGAAATAAATCGCATACTTGAAAGAGTTAGCTCATACAAACGTACAACTCATATCAGTTCATATACGCATATATAAGGACAGAGAGATACGTAAATATAATCCAAAAGATTTAAAAACGCTAAAATCTTTTAAGTTCAGAAACGAATACATATGACGTAGTTTTGATAATTATGATACCATAGTTTTGATAATTATGATAGTTATGTTATAGTTTGGATAATTCTGATTATTATCATGCTATAGTTTGGATAATTATGATAGTTATCATGTTACAGTTTGAATAGTTATGATAGTTATCATGTTACTGTTTGGATAATTATGATGGTTATGATGTTATAGTTTAGATAATTCTGATAGTTATCATGCTATAGTTTGGATAATTATGATAGTTATCATGTTATTTGGATAATTATGATAGTTATCATGCTATATGGATAATTATGTTATAGTTTGGATAATTATGATAGTTATGTTATATGGATAATTATATCATGTTATAGTTTGGATAGTTATGATAGTTATCATTGGATAGTTTGGATAATTCTGATAATTATCATGCTATAATTTGGATAATTAAGATAGTTATCATGCTGTAGTTTTGATAATTTTAGAATAGTTTTGGTAGTTATGATCATTTCTCTGCTTAGATTTTGAGCAACTTATAAGCGTATGTTTTGAAGCAAAAAGCAAAAGTGAATTGGCGGAAAAATGACAATAAAATCTACGTAAAGTTAATTAAAAACAAGGCGCAGCATACAGTACTTGATAAAGAACTACTTAAGTCATGACCATTACGAATAATGACAACGGAATATTTTTAAAAATCACAAGTGGAAAGATTCATTTAATGATTTCTTTAGAATGCTATCAGAAAGTATACCAATTTTTGCTAATTAGTTTCTTATGCACTTTAAAATTCGGGTAAATGTAGCTTCTCCTATCATGAAATTTATCTGGATTCTTATATTTAAATCAACATTTACTGCATGCTTATTTTAATTCTAGATTCCTTTTTATAGAATTCCTTTAATTATATTGATATTAACTGATTTCTAAGCATTTTGGTGATGCACTACTGCTTCGAAATTTTTTACACTAGTGTGTATTAAATGAAAATGCATAAGTAGAATATTTCCAGAACTTTTTATTGATTAATCAAGTAACTTAATTAAATGTTGAATCAATATTTACATTTATTTGATTTATTATTCGGGAATATATGATATTAAAAATTCATATTTATTATTATAATTAATCATACATTAAATAGAAAAAAAATAGAAAATAATTATGCTAAAAAATTCTGTTTCATAAAAAAGTATTTGCACATATTTATTTGCTTCGATAGTTTTTACACGTTCACTACCACGACTCACGCCTGACATGCCGGCTTGCTGGCACAGGGGTAGCGCGTCTGCCTCGTGTTCAGGAGGTCCCGGGTTCGAGTCCTGGTTCGGGCATGGTTGTTATTCTGTGTACTATCTGTGAGATGTGTGAATGTGCCCCCCTGTAAAAAGGGGTTGTGCAAGCGAATGAGATGAGTGTGTAGCAAAAGTCGTACTCTTGGCCCTAGTTGGCGCTACTTGAAACAAGAGACGCTTCACTCGGCTTAAATCTGCTGCTGGGTCCAGCAGCGAGCTTGTCCATAGGCAAGTGCCATTAGAAACAACAACAACAACACCTGACATTCGGACCTTTTATCTAATTACAGAACCCTCTTCTTTGCTATCTTTTAACTGTATCAGAAATGGGGCCATATTATAACATAGATGGTTTGGTACAATTGCATATTATCTGCAACGCACAGGCGTGTTTGCGACAATCAATGAGTTAAACTATTTATTTACTCCTTTTTTTTCTAATCCTTTGTAATACAGAAGGAAATCTTCAAATACAAGTAAAAAAAAAAAACATGGAAAATTCTATTATAAAATTAATAATAATACTCAAAAATTATTCTACCCCCAACTAATTTCCCCACCTGGGGATGAGGATGAGATGCTTCCGGCGTGGCGGTTGGATCTCGCTACCTTGAAGGTACACTAATAGGTGCACTCCTATCTACGATGGGATGTACTTCCTACGGCAAGGTTTGTACCGTGACCGGTAAGGGCCCTTAGGACTCAACCACAGTTCCCGTCAGTACTGCGGTTGCGGCCGTCCGGTCATTCAGCCTTATGGTTTAAATCGATGTGCCTTCTCTGTGGATTGGAGTTTCTGATATGACTTCCCTCAACTAAGTATGAATATTTGTGTTAAGCGATTTGATTATTTTCTAGAAACGGAAATTAAGACTTTTTGAAAATAATTTTTTTTACAAATCTTTACGTAAATCAGCTGATTAAATCTTGTGGATCATTGAAAGGAAGTTTCTTTAGAAAAACGATATATAAAGATTTTCCAGATAGATTTTTTTAAAAAAATTGCAAAATGGCGTGTAGAGAGTGAGTAATGGCGTATGCAGAGTGAGTGGCAACGGAATATAGATATTTTGGTTACCAATCTGAAGGGGCCCTAAAAAACAGAATGTTTAATTTTTTCTTCCTCAATTTTCGTTCTTCAATTTTTTTTATTGCATCATGTGATCTTGGTGCCTTTTCCGTGGCTAAGTCACTGCATTTATACCATTTTTTTTCTTTTTCACTGTTTTCTTTTGATTTTAGTTTATGTATTTAACTGTTTTATTTTAATAACTTGTCAAATTAATTACCTGGACAAAAATAGTATTCTGGTAACTAATCGAATCAATAATATCTTACAATTATGATTCAGATTTTGAACGCAAGATTTTAAGTTTTAAGGGTGTCAGTTGTAAAATCCAAAATATTCAAGAACTTGACAAAATTGAAGTAGAATTATGCCAAAATATAATATAATAAAACATATTCCTAAAAACATAATATAGAAAAATATATTCTTGAAATAATATAGTAAAATATATTTCCGAAAATATAATATAATAAAATGATATAAATGTAAATATAAAGTATGGTAAAGCTAACACTTAATCAAGATAATTATCAATGTTTACAAGTTTGAATTGGCAACTTGTCAATTCTTGTCTTGATCAATTCAGTTATAATATTGATGGGAAAAAATGGATAGTTTGTGAAATATCAAAAGAAATTTTACCCCAACTTCACACACAAAAAAGCATTCAAATTTTTCAAATTGCTTAAGGAATGGCAAAGAACTTAAAAAATACAAGTATTTACAAATTATAAAAGTTTTGGTCATTTATTTCACATGATGGAAAAAGGAATGTTAAATAATAATAATAATATATTTTTCTCCCTAAAGGGAAAAAAATTTACACTTTTCCAATAATGCAATTAAGGCTAATGCACTTAACTCTTTTTAGAAATACCTCAGGTGAAGAGTCCTTTCCACGGTAAAATCAGGGAAAGGATAATATATTAAATAAAACTACGTCAAAAATATGAATTTTTTGGAGCTACAAAAAAACTCTACATTGAATTTTTAAAAAGCAAATTATGAGAAGTCACTCACCGAATATTTAAAGCATCACAAAAATTGTACTGACATCCAATTTTTTTTTTTGAAATTGCTTTATTATGATGTGAGTTATTGAATTTTTTTTATAATGTACATAAATAATCAAGCAAAATTAATATCTCTTCAAAAATGGGTGTCTTCCTTTTATATCGTTCAATATTTTTTAATTTTGTGCATTCAAAATATTTGAATTTCAAAGCTTGCGGATTTATGGGGAAAAGAATGATGCATCTAGTTGAGTCAGAGCCACCTAGCACTGAGGGGTGTTATGTGCTCCCTTTGAACGAACTCTGAAGTAGCTTCAATCACGGCTATTCATTTGATTTGTAGTTTCATTGTTCTCACAATGAAGCTTAAAGTCACCTGTTGAGAATCATAGGAGCTAAAGTTAGAAATTCATCGTTTAGAGAAAATACCTTTTCAAATATCAGTGTTGCAGTATGGTGTGCCGGCTTTCTGGCTCAGAGGTAGCGCGTCTTCCTCGTTTTCTGGGAGTCCCGGTTCGGGCATGGTTGTTCTTCTGTGTGCTATCTGTGAGATGTGTGACTGTTCCCCCTTGTAAAAATGGGCTGTGCAAACAAATGTGGTGAGTGTGTAATTAAGTCGTACTCTTGGCCTTTGTTGGCGCTACTTCGGAAACAAGAGATGCTCCTTTCAGCTTACATCTGCTGCTGTATCAGCAGAGGGCTTGTTAATGGAAAGTGTCATAAATAACAGCAACAGTATGGTTTAAGATGGTATTTGACTCTGCAATATGTTCACCTCTTTTGCAATTGAAAAAGAATCAGTCCATATAAATATCTAGATACTATTTGGGAGCGGTAATAAGCCCAACAGGGACGGTCAGCTAGAAATTTCCTCGCATACTCTTCAATTAAGATCTTATTCCCTTCCTTCCCGTGCATAAAATTGTGGATCTTGAGAAAGGTCACAAATGCCTTGCATGATATCAGTGAACAATAGTAAAAAATATAAATATTTGGTGTGAATTCAATATTTTCACTCGCTCTATAGCTCGGATATGAATTTTGAATGCTTCCTTGTCGACCATATTAATTCAAAATTTGATACTTAGTTTAGTTTTAGCTTAGCTTAGTTATAGTAACATCCCTTTGTAAAGCAATACTAAGGCTATTTTGGGAAGGGCCTCGTAATTTTGAACTGCGGTCAGATGACGAGGACAACTCCTGAGCTGGCGTCTTCCTCTCTCGGTGCCAAACGTCCTCACTGGAGGATGTTTGGCCTTGATGGATTTAACGTGCGTCAGACTGGCTACTGGTCAGGGGTTAAGGTGCGTCAGACTGGTCAGGGGTTAAACGACGGTTCTTAGGTGGGATAGGATCTCTGAAACCTAAGGTCCACAAGCCGAGACCTTACCACCGGACCATCGTGGTCTCAAGATTTGACACGGAACAGCAATTGTAATCATAAGACAAAACGTCGAAGTTTATTGAATTATTGCACTTGCATGCATGCAAAAGTACAGACCGACAGACGGTCAATGTTTTGGCCTATTTAGTTAAAATTTGCCAAGAACTGTAATTTAAATGCTAAACCTATATTTTGAATTTTATTTATTCTAGCTCTTTGTAGTTTTCTAGCTCTTCGAGTTCGTTTGTAATCAAACATCCAGAAAGATAAGACCAAACATTCTCTGAGTGTATTTGGTCTAAAATTGCCAGAAACTACAAACTTGGTTGTCAGTCTATATACCAAAATGTATCCACCTTCTTCAAATAATTTTTGAATTATTGTGCTCACAAACAAGGAGACAGGCATAGTTTCAAAAATATATTTTTCAAATTCAAGAAAGCGTAGAAATTAATCGAATTCTTAAATAATTTTTTTTCTTTATCCTTCGTATAGGATAACGATTTTTTTTTCTTATAGTTCATTTTTTTTAAATTCCAGCAATATATATAATATCCGAGTAGAAACCTCACCTATGTAACACAGAATATTTTGCAGTTTATGCTTTGGTTGGTGGTACTGGTGTACAACATATCCACTGATATCGCCGAAGTGGGTTTAAGTACTTCATATGTATTTAAGTTATATTTTCTTAGTAATACAAAGAACCTCTAAAACATACCAAGGCAATCTTCAAGCAGAAGTTGAATCCCTTATACCAGAAATATGAGAACTGTGTTACAGGCACGCATAAGAACCCTTAGATAACATTTTTTATTATGTAATTTTTGTTAATAAGCTTTTATTCTTCATATACTTACTAATATTGTGTTGTCTGGGGGGGGGGTTATGGACTCAATATCACATACAATCATATCCATCCCTTTATTATTATTATATGATACTAAATAATCAAGTATATATAACATTTAAAAAACTTTTATGAATTTGATGATGCACAAATTCATAAAATCTTCTTTTTTATTAAATGTTTGAGTTCTGATATCACTTTATTTTATAAATGCTTTATACGCATCTTGAAATTTTATAACTAAAACTCCTGTAATCATGTATTAAAATCGGGAAGGTTTATTCTTTTCTCTCAATTAATTTTTATTCATTTTTCACAAAATTTAGTTACTTTTAAAGTCACATTTCATATACAGACATGCGTTCATTATAAATTAAATAATTCTTTTACACTGCGTTTTCAAGGGGAAAAAATATGTTTCATAAAAAATTATTTGATTTTAATCCAGATTATTAAATTCATTAATTTAAATAATAATGGGCTAAATATAAATTAAACCATGCTTATTTTTTTTAATTTCCTGGTTCATTTTGATACTATACGTTCAGGGCTCGTCTTAGACTAGTTGGGTCCCTGGGCAAAGACTTTTTTTGGGCCCCTTCTGCTTTATCACTAGGAGCATTCATTAAAAAAAGAAACTTAAATTAAAATTTCTATTTGATTTTAGCCCCCCACTTATGTAGGGCCCCGGGGCAACTGCCCCGTATGCCCCTGCCTTAGTCATGCCCTGTATACGTTAAACAAATGAAGATTTAATGCAAATCTGAATGAATATTCTACGTTTAATCTGAAAATATTCTAGCATAACTAGAATTTCGTTAAGTCTTTGGCTCGGTTAGGCGGAGTGAACAATTCAATTTAGTATGCTAATGAAAATTATATTTACTTATTTATTGCTCCGTTCCTATATTTTTTTAACTAATATGAATGTTGCAAAAATTCCGGTACCAAACTGTTTATTTTTAAGCCTATAATTGCAATATTAATTCCATGAATATTTTTAACATGTCAAAACTGTTATTAAAAGGTATTAAACTATAGATATTCTACTAGCACTTTGTTAAATCTGTCCTTAGTTCAATTTGTCACTAAAAGAGGGCAGCACCATAAATTCTCCTGATGACATGTAAAAAATTGATAAACAATTAATGTTGAGTATTTCCAGAAGTCAAAGATCGTATTTTGGAATGATTCCAAATATTTTAAGCAATAAAAAGCAAAAGAAATTAAAGCAAAATCGATGCTTATTTTCAAGTCATTCATAAATCAGACGCATAAAGTTTTCTTTATACTATTGTTAATCACTATTTGTTAATTTATCACATTGTAATAAAGTGTTAATCGCATACAAAAATATTTTATTACTTACAAAATCACATCTTTGTCATTTTTCTATATCACATGTAAATTTATTTTCGGTATGAAGATATACAAAATCTGTCCGCACTGATAAAGAAAATTCTACTCTCGAAATCCATTAAATAGTATTTTATCAGTAAACTATCTTTGTCTACGACAATTCAAAGTTTTCAACTTAAATTTTACTTGATAGAAAAGGCATTACAAAACAAGTTGAATTCAAATTATCTTAAAAAATCTTTAAAGCTAAAATCTATGATAAAAATATTTACTGATTCTACTGATCTATACTGATTGAAATATTTTATATATTATCTAAAAATATCTATAGTCTTTCTGTGACTCTCAAGTTAGTAAGAATTTGCATTTAAAATACTTTTTCGCTTCTAAATATTCTCCTTATTTTATTACAAAGAATGTGCATATTTTTCTAATTTAAAGGGTGTAATTGATTTTCTTCTGTTGATTTATACAAAAGCTATATGATATTACTTCCTTTAAATACTGCATTTCATTCGTCAGTAAAAATATTCAATAAAATATTTTAGAACAAGATGTAAAACTGTTAACTTTTTTTTTCTGTCAAATAATTTATCTAATTGTCCAAATTTGAAGGTTGAGTTATTGATTATATTTACTTGGTAAAAAAAGTGTTAAAAGTATTTACTTTTTTTTAACAAAATAAAATCATTTATTCTCTAATAATTAATAAAACTACGAGGTTATTTAAAAATAATTTCCAAAATTACAATCAGCAAATGAAATTTTAAAAAAATTATTCTTTTTTTTATATTAATGGATAAAAATGACTTGTGTATTTAAAATTTATATGAGGATAAGACAATAATATTAATGCAATGTTTTCCAGAATTTAAACAAAATTACAGAATAACGTATACGAAAGCATTCTTGAATTAATGAATTAGAAATTATTTCACTGGTTTTAAAAAAACTTTATTTTATAGAAAAATCGCAGATTCTTCTTTTGTACGATAATATATATATATTGATACATTTTTTATAAATTCTAAAAAAAATAATAACTAGATTACGGATCATTAAATTTATTGCATAACAACTTACTTTAAGTCAGGAAATTAAATAAGAAAAGGCATATCTAAAATTAATGTCCAAACGAGCACTTAAGAGTAAGTGATTTGTTTTACCTTTGTCGAAATAATTGCATTTTAAATCTTATAAAGAATTAAATAGGTAATTTTAGAAAAGGTAGAGATTGAAATTTTCTATTATTTTATGAAAAAGACATGCATCCTTCTGTGGGCAATAGAAGACGTAATTAAACCTGATCTGAAAGTTGTTTCAAATAATAGAATGTAGATGGCAGCAGGAAATGAAAGTTCTAAAATGTAAATATTTCGTATCGTTTTTTCTTCTTCTGCCCCAACCCCCAACCCCCCAAAAAGAGGTAGGAGAAAGTCTTTAATTTCAAGGACTTTTCAATGAAATTTTTTTAATTTGTCTTTCCAAAATTTTCAATTTTTCTTACTAATCCCTTTGATTCATTATTTTTTTTAATTTGCTTAACAATCTTGATGTTTCTTTTAAGGAGCACTGTAAAATTTCTCGATTACAGCTATAACTGAAGCTTAAAATTCCATTATTTCTGATTAAATGTGCAATCATGACAATTTTATCAAATTTTAATTAGAATTTTATTGAGTAGTCATTATTATATTGGATATTGATTCAAGTATACGCTCAAACATGCTATTTTTTCTATTTAAAAAGTTTCAAAAAATCATGCAATTTTTCCCATTTTTATATTTATATAAAGGGAATGAAACGCAAATAACTACACTCAATTTAATATTTTTTTAGTTATTGATTTGGTATTTTTATTAATTGGAGATATTTTTAAAACTGCATGTGAGATTATCTACAAGATGAAGAAATAGTTTTTAAAAAGAGAATAAGAAATTATGCTTTTCAACTTTCAAAGATTCAATATGTAATTATTCTTTAAAACTCTTGAAAGAATATTAATAAAAAAGATTAAAATGAAGTTTGCTATGCATATTTCAGTGTATCATGTCAGAGCATCATTTCTTGAACGGTCAAGCACCATGTGCTCGTGCAAGTTCAATCATATTTTTGTTCCTTTTAATTGTTTCATTGAATTAGTAATTTTGGTATTGCAAACGATCCAAAACAACTTTGTCTCGCTTTGTCTATTGTTTAAAAAATATCGCATTTCCTATTTATTTCATTTTATATAATCAAATGCTCAAAATGACGTTTTCCTAGGTTTTATTTGCAGTAGTCATTAACTTTTTTAAAAAAAATCAGAACTTTTGTAAAGGTGATGGCAATGCGTTATTCAAAGTTGATTTTTGAGAGGCTCGTGCATATAATAAAATTTTTACTTTTGGCCTAAGGATTTTTGTTGACGCCACCAAACCTCATTCCTAAAACAATATCATGTTCTGACATGATAAAAAACGAATCAATGTAAAAGATATTAACTTGCAGAAGACAATTACTTAGGAGCAGTCAGAGAAATCAACAACAAAGGATTTTTTATTCAGTCTTAACATTATTTTCGCTGCTCAACTGATAAATATTTTTTGTAGAATATAAACTTTAATGTTTTATATTAACTATACTAAACGAATTATACAAATCGATCATCAAAAATTTCGCACTCAAGAGTTTGACGAATCTTCACGTTGTAGAGTCCAAACAAAAATTTGTCTGTCTGAAAATACAATAATTCAAAACCGTCTTAATATAAGTAGATAAAATTTCTTATATGGTCTTCATCCCAAATTTGTAGATTTTTACTATGCCAGAACATGATATTGATTTGGGAATGAGGGTTGGTGGCGTCAACAAAAATTCTTAGGCGAAAAGTAAAAATTTTATTATCTGCACGAGCATCTCGAAATATCGGCTTTTAATAACGCATTGCCATCTCACTTACAAAAGCTCTGATTAACAAGAATAAGTTAATGACTACAGCAAATAAAACCCAGAAAAATGTCATTTTGAGTACGCGATTATGTGAAACGAAATAAACAGGAAATGTGATACATTTTTAAACAATAATATCTAGACAAAGTTTTTTATGATCGTTTGCAATGACTATTGCTAATGACTAATGATTAATTTGCAATGACTATTGCTAAAGTGACTCATTCAACGAAATAATTAAAACTTTTTTTAAAAAAAAATCAATACTTTTAAGTTATTATATTGATTAATTTTGATATTTCGTAGTCAAACTTCTAGATTAATCCCAACTTTTGTTTCAAAAGGGTTAGAGAAAGTAATAATAAAAATTGAAGCGCTTTCCAACAAATTTGGAGCGCCTGGAAAATTTTTCATTAACTTAATTTATTTCTAAAATTATACTATATTGCCCCCCTAACTCGTAAATAAATGAATATAATGGTTTAAAATTTTGTGTGTCCTCTCCTATAGCGTTACTCTTGATGCCTGTAAAATTTCAAATTGCTAAGGTGGAAATTGCAAAAAGTCATTTTAAAGGTCCCTGGTCGCCTTAATAAAGGATAGGTGGAAATGCTTTAGAGCATCAACTCCCCTCTAGTTTTCGAAATAATGGGAAGAACTGGAAGTAAATTTAATCATTTCTTTATTCTTTTTAAAAAATTCGAGAAAAAAAAGGGCAACTTTTCTACTTTTAAAAGAAGCTTTCTGTGTCGGTTATAGCAGATCCACTCTAAAATTAATATGTAATACGGAAAGAATAAATCCTAGTTTCTTTTAAGAATGCAGAGCAAATCTGTTGAATCCAAGATAAATCCCTTTGCAAAAAGGAAACATTCAGTTCTGGAAAAATTACTCCTTAGATTAACATTTTTTTTCTCTTATCATGTGAGAACATGATGTTGCTTTGGTTTGAGGTTTTTGAAACTTGGAAATATATAGGTAACAAATTAGCGATTTATTTGCTTTTGAGGCATCAATTTTCCGCTTTTAGGGTTATTAGAAAATAATGCAGAAGGTTATCACATTTTTCGATTTATCGAAAAAAAATTTAAAAATAGATATTTAATTTGTAATTCAAAACTTTAACTCAATGACAACGTTGTTACCTTTCTTTAGTTTAGTGAAAGTTGAAACGACATTTTTGACTGTACGTTAAACAATGAATAAAGCAAAAATGAGTCGTCAAGCTCTCTCCCGATGAAGCTAAGAAAAAAAGAAAGGGAATAAAAAAGCAGACAGAAGCCGGAAACGAAAGGAAGAATTCAATTAGAACAACAAAACGTAGAGCTTTGAAAAACAAACGTAGAGCTTTGAAAAACAAAATCTTCAATTAAAAAGAAACAAATGATGAATATTTAAAATTAGAAGCTGATAGAATTAAGCATGAATGTAAAATAGTTTTATAGTTGTAACAAAGAATGTGTAAAGGTATGCACCATTTTATAGAATCGCAACTTTATAGAATTTTATAGAATCACAACACTCAACTTTAAACACAGAACGTGTTCATTTGGATTCTGAGTCACAACCGTCCACGTTCAGCGCAAAACGTCTCCGTTTCGATTTTCATTTTCAAATAGCGCTTTCTAGCTCTGAACAGCTCAAAGAAAATGTTTATCCTTCTACAGAGAAGTTGTGGTGCAAGGCACCATGAACCTTTTACCAGAATATATCAAATGCTACAATTCATCGATGTATCTGTTGTGATCGATTATAGTTTACGACGTAAAAAAAGCGTTCTCACATGATAACTTGAAATTCGAAATAGCAGATTTCTTTTTTTTTTCTCTCTTTTTAGATTTGCATTATTTTTGCAATATATAGAAACATTTAATTTTTTTACTCATCAATGAGGATTTCTCAGGGATAAGTTTTTTTAAAGATGAGTTCAACATGTTGCCAAGAAGTGACTAAGTAACCAGGGACCTTCCGAGGTCTTATTTATACTTGTATAATTTTGGTGGAGATGTGAAAAAGTTATTTTTTAGCATCCCTCTTACAAGCCTTTAGAATTTTATGTCAACTATTATTATACAATTTTTTATTTTTTATTAGCCTCTTTTTTCAATTAAAATATTTTTCAGATAGCTATATTCTTGTCAGATTAAAGTACGATTAATGATTTTTAACATATAAGAGAACTTGTGAATATTACTTTTTACACATTTTAACACAATTTGTGAGAGTATTTTTAGATACTGACTTACAGACTACTTTTTAAGACCAATATTTCACAAAGATTAAAAATTGCTAACATTTCAGTTCAATAATTTGAGTAAATTGATCTCAATCCTTCTCACAGCATATAGTTCAAATGCTGATAAAAATATTTCATACTATTTTAAAACTCTTACGCCTTTACGTTTATTGGGATAAAAATCCCTAATTTCTGTTTATATCTTTATGTGTCTAATCATATCGAAAGAAAGAACAATCGTAAACAAATGGCTGTACTTTAAAATTTTTCCTCCATTGCCGGATTCTAAAGTGAAACATTAATTATAAATACAACAAAATAATAATAAATTAAAATGAAATTTGCTAGGCACATTTCAATGTATCATGTCGGAACATCATTTCTTGAACAGCCAAGCACCACGTGCTCGTTCAAGTTTAATTATATTTTTATTCATTTTAACTGTTTCATTGAATGAATCACTTTAGTATTGCAAACGATCCAAAAAAAAAAACTTAGTCTTGATTTATTGTTTCAAAAAAGTATCCAATTTCCTATTTATTTCATTTCACATAATCACTTGCTCAAAATGACATTTTTATGTGTTTTATTTGCTGTAGTCCTTAACTT
Organism: Argiope argentata; assembly: GCA_026289955.1. Lineage (NCBI taxonomy): Eukaryota > Metazoa > Arthropoda > Arachnida > Araneae > Araneidae > Argiope > Argiope argentata. Next base: position 3,672,103 of record JAOUZG010040464.1, read on the forward strand.
ATTTTTTTAAATCGGAGCTTTTGTAAATGCAATGGTAACGGGAAGATAGCAAAATTTCAAATTTTCGCCTACGGGTTTATTTTTCTTTCATTTCTCGCCTATGGATTTTTGTCTCCTCATTCTCAAAATAAACCATGTTCTGACATGACAATCATTATTATTACTGTTTTAAGCAAATCTTATACTGAAGCCTCATTAGCAGAATCCTGATATCAGAATCATCAACAATGAAAGAAAAATATCTTGTTAGTATACTAATCGTTACAATGAATACGAATTGCATTTAGATTATTCGTAAAATTGGAAAAAATGAGGTAAAAAATGGTATCTTTGAAAACATTTTTTTAATTTTAAAATGATGTAAAATTCTTTTTTGTGTAGCAATATTTTTAGAAATTATGATGAAATAACATCATTTTTAATTGATTGAAATTTCAAAAAGAAAAACATTTCCAGGGTGTTATCTTTTAAAATATAAAAAGTTTGGTGTTTTACGAAAGTTTTATAGAAATACCTCCAGGACCCATAAAGGAAAAGGCATTTGGCGAAGAGGGTTGGCTCAGTCTGATTTTCCTTAAGATAGAAATTCATCTTCAATATCTGTGGCTAAACCGATGCTGTTCTTTATTGTAAAGACTCAGTGTCTGTTTGTTTCGAACAATGAATCATTGTGTTTGTGATTTTGGTACACGGTGAATTTAATTTCTGAAAGAGAAGTTAGTCTTTTAAGTTAAGAGAGAGGTCCGGAAATAGGTATTCCCATTCTCACCTAACTAAAACTCAAAATTAGAAGATATGCCAAGAAATAAGTGTAGCGTCAGCCTTATAAGCCAGATAATATCCTTCGAGCTGAAGGGTCCCTTTTGCTCGAACGGTATGTCGCTCGGCTGCTGGCCCAAACGTCGCAGGTTCGTACCGCGACCTTCACTAGCTACATAGGTATTGATAATTAAGGATTTAAGGTATTGAAATAGGTATTGATTAAAGACATTAATATAACCTCATTAACTTTGCAAACATATGAAATAATAAACATCCCAAGAATAATGCACTGAAATTTAAAATTATATTTTACATGAAATTGAATATGCTCAAGTGTATGATTTATGTAAGGTAAATACGCAAAACCAGCTAATTTTGAAAATGTTACAAAAAATATTAATTTCGTAGTCCCAAGGCAATTGTTTAATTTTCCTGACTGATTATCATGGTCTGATTTGATGTTATAAAAATGTTATTTAAGTTTTTAATTCATCCAATAATATTTACTAAACTATTGATACACTCTGTAGAGAATATTAATAGAATTGAAGACAATTATGTTTCATTAGAAATTTCAATAAAAAAATTATAAATATTCTGATTTTTCGGTAAAATCTGATTCTTTGAATAAAATATTAAAATTCACATTTTATCATGTGAGATTATGATGTGGTTTCCGTAAGGGTTTTTAGAATAATTTAAGGCAACGAATAATTGAAGCTCGAAATCTCATAGGCAATACTCATCAACATCTTTAAATCGCATTTATTTTTTACCTGCTTATACCAGTGTTATATTATAATTAAGTGTTTTTATTTGAAAGCAAGTGCGTTTTTAAAAGTTTGACCTGCTTTTACCAGTATTACTTTTCCAAACTTGTTTAAAGTACTTAATTACCAAATTGATTAATGTAATTATGACTTAATTAATTAATGCATTTCATTAAATAATGTCTTAAAAATAATAATGCCCTCACAAAATAAGGTGAAATTTGCGATCGTAGATTTTCTTTTTCCATTTTTCGTCTTTCTTCATTTAAAAAGTAAACTAATCATTAAATGCATTTAAAGACTAACAAAATGTGTATAGAAATGTATAAAGGTCAATGTTTGGGAAACAGATTAAAAAATAACTAAACAAAAAAGATAATATTTAGTCCCACATATAAATTGCTGCTATATTTATCTTTTAATAATTGTTATTTAAAATGGTTTTTCCTTTCCTTTGTGAGAGTTTTATATGAGAAAAAAAAATATTTGATGCATTTTGGGAAACTTTTTTTTAATAAAATTCAACAACTTTTCAATTTTTTTCTAGGTAATTAATGAAATGTCAATTACAAATAACAATAAAATAAAAATGAAACTGTAGTTCTAATGACATTATTCACCTTGTAAAATTAAAATATATGCCATGAAAAATCTGGCATAAAACGATTAGAGGATGTGTATCGTTGAATGAAACAGAATCGGTAAAAAAAAAAACTAACATCAAGCCTTATGTTCTTCAGCTTGCTTGTTTCATTTCTGTCTCTATAGACGTCACAAATGTATGTAAAAGGATAAATAGAAAATAGAAAAGAATATGAGAAAATAGAAAAGTGATTCAATAGAAAAGAGTATGGAAGCGAGTGAAAGCCTCAAAATACCGACTTTCAATGAAGCAATGATTTTTTAAAATCCTGCTGCCTAACTGTGATCTAGCCAGTTCGTTGCATGTTGGCTATACTCGCTGCTTGAATTTGAAGAATGTGCACGATTGTTTTGCCGACGAAAAATGGATTGTTAAATGTTAAGACTGTTTAAAAGAAATATGCGAAATGGCGCCATTTCTTTAACCTCATATCATCATCGTTATTATTTTGTTCCTTACGTTTTAAAACAGATTTCTCCTACCATTCACAGTCCTTCTTACTTGAGAAAGTTCTACTGCTTCGAATAATGCCAACATCATCATCACTATTATTTTGTTCCTGCCGTTTTGAAACATA
>JAOUZG010040464.1:3674864-3701531 GCA_026289955.1 Argiope argentata
ACATTATCATCACTATTATTTTGTTCCTGCCGTTTTGAAACATATTTTTCCTATCTTTCACAATCATCTTACTAGAGAAAGTTTCTGTTGTTGTTGTTACTAATGACTAAAGTGGACAAGCCCCGCTGATACATCAGCAGATTTTAAGCCGGAGATATACGTCTCTTGTTTTACAAGTAGCGCCATCTAGGGCCAAGAGTACGACTTAGCTACACACACGTCACAACCCTTTTTTAGGGGGCGGACTACATTCATGCAAATTCATTCATACATCTCATATCGTAATTGAGACCTGGAACAGAGAACGATCACCTCTGACCCCAGTGATATTACTCTCGACATGGAGGACTTTGCGACCACGAACAGATTTAACGAGCACCAATCGCCACACATTCGGAAGGAATGTTTTGGCCGCTGAGCTTCGAACTCGTAACCTAAGGAGTACGAGTCAATCGCTCTACCAACAAGGCCATCCCGGCCAAAGAGAAAGATCTACTTCGAATAATGCGAATTGAACAACATCCTCACTTTTATGTGAACAAGCTTGGTGCTTTATTTACTATATACTTTTTACCCAAGCAAGCTTCATATGTGATTTATCATATGTTTATTAATATGCTTCATATGTTCATTAATATTAATAAGCTTCATATGTTTAATATTAATAAGCTTCATATGTTTATTAATATTAATAAGCTTCATATGTTTATTAATATTAATAAGCTTCGTATGTTTATTAATATTAATAAGCTTCATATGTTTATTAATATTAAAAATCAGTATTAGGCATTCAGGATGGGATAAATCTTCATAATAATGCACCATATAGAGAAAGGAGAGAAGCTTCTTCATGATGCTCTACTTCAGAAATGTTATCTCAGCTGGAGCGGCTTTATATATATCTGTTATCACATCAATAGATGAGAATGCGTATCATGCCCGTTGGAATTCTGTACGCCATATCTCTTGGCCTATACTTATCAAATTTGATACAAATATATGTGAATGGGGAGGGATTTTTTTATTTCAAATTTTAATTAGAATTTGAAATAATTAAAAGTGAACCGAGATTTTGTCATTTTTTGCGATATAATTACAATTGTTTTCAGCGTTTCAACAAATTTTTCATACTATTTTTTCTGTCTTTGTTGAAGTTTTGGGTTTTATCTGAGCAGTTTATAAAGAACTTAAAAAGAGTTTAGCTCTCCAACCAAATAAGATAATACTTAATTTGAAGATATATAATACGGTCATTCAATATTTTAATGAACACCATACTTCAAGTTATTTGAGTATATTAAGAATGTTCATGTGCACAATAAATACCAAGGGTAAGATTATTAAAATAATGCGGCTTAAATCTATATTAGAATTTGATGATTTAGAATTTTTGTGTGGGATAAAGGTTGAATTGTTGATCCCCCGGAAATTAACAATTTTTAAAAATTAAATCCAGTTTTTTCTTGCCTTTTTACATGATCTTCTTACTAAATAGGACCAGAATGAACTTACTAGAGATAATTAGAAACAAGACAAATTTTAAGAGCCCACTTTTTACCTCTCGAACCTTCAATACCAGAATTTTTTTGATGACTTCAATTCTCTTCACTAAAAGTTTTATGATACAAATTTTCATAAACTAAATACACATTTAATTTCTTGCAGTAGAGATGATTCCTACGTTTTTTAAACAAAAATTTAACAAAAGAATTTTTAAAAATGACCACAGTCTAAATTTTATTTAATCATGGATCGAAGAAATTTTAAATTATAGTTACACCCTTTTTCAAACTTTTTAAGGAAAACGACATAGAAATAAAAAAAAAAATCCCAGCACTTAAATGGTACTTGCGACTTAGTTCTTAGTTCGAGAGTTTGAATTTGCAAATTAAATCATAAAGTTAATATCAAAAATTATTCCAAATATATATAGAAATTTCAGAGACCATAATTTTGTGGTGTCCATAAGTATCCCCAGAGTAGGTATAAAAAGCTGTAGGTATTTGGTTTGTCTACTTAACAGCTAACTATTTCGACCTTTTCCGGCAATACACATTTAAATTATATATATATATATATATATATATATATATATATATATATATATATATCTGTGTGTGTGTGTGTGTGAATTATGTGAATGAGTCCCTCCCCCAGTAAAAAGGGGCTGTGCTAGCGAATGTGATGCTTTAGTAGCTAAGATGTATTCTTAACTCTAATTGGCGCTACTTAAAACATGAGACACACCCTCGGCTTATAATCATTGACTGCGTCAGCGAGCTTGTCCATGACAAATTGTTGTTGTTACTTATGGCACTTGCCTTGCACAAGCCCCCGCTGACTATATTAGCAGATAATAAGTTGGAAGAAGCGCCTTTTCTTTCAAGTAGCGCCAACTAGGGCCAAGAGTATGACTTTAGCTACACACTCACTCCATTTGCTTGCACAACCCCTTTTTACAGGGGGGCATAGTCACACATCTCACAGATAACAGGCAGAAGAACAACCATGCCCGAACACGAGGAAGACATGCGACCTCTGTGCCAGAAAGCCGCCCATGACAAATGCCATTAGAAATAACATTATATATATATATATATATATATATATATATATGTAATATCATTCTAAAATATTCTCTTATTTAAAGATATATATATATAATGGTTAAGAGAATTAATTTTTGGATCAGGAATTAAATCAGCCTTACTTTCCCAAGCAATTACTATTAATTATGGAGTAAAAAAATAAAGAAGCATTTCAGAGTTTGGGAAAAGAATAAGGACTGGAAATTATGAAGACTGGAAATGAAGTCAAATCTTGAGCCCTACACAAAGTATGGTGTGTATGTGTGTGTGTGTGTGATGCTATTTTTAAACTCTTCATTTTAATCCTATTTAATTTCCAAAGCCCTATCTTAATTTAGCCCATAGTAATATCATTCTAAAATATTCTCTTATTTCATGATCCATTCTACTCGATCTAGTTAATTAATTCAAGAGAAGCTGTGTAAAATTGCTGAAACAGCTAAACGCCTGTTACTTTCTCACACTCCGTGGAAGAGATGAAAATTGCTGACCTAAACAAAATACTTTTAAAAAGATCCCTGTGTTTCCCTTACCTCTTATATGTGAGAATTGGAAATCCTCGTTGAAATCCACGTTTATAAGCCCTATAAAAAATATTTATCCCTATCAAAGTCTTGGTATTTAAGACCAGGGATTTCCCGCGTCCTATTTGTACCCTTAGCTTTCGTGAATTCCGTGTTGCGTCGTTCTGTGTTGTGCTCCTCGCTTTCGCTTGTAAATAATGCCTGCTCCCGTGGAGGAATAAAAAGAACTAAAAATTTAACCTGTATTCTCAGTGATTTCGGCCACGATTCGATATAACAAGTTTATTCAATGACAAAGTTTTGTACTGTCATTGAAATAATGTTGTCAAATGCAGTTAACTGGTCAACTGTGTATACTCGTCAAAGCCAGTTAACAGGTTAATAATTAAGCTCTGCTGCTGATATGAAATAATCAATTCAATGTCAGGACAGTTTTCAGACTGAGACAAACAATCAGAGAAAAGACCTGCTTTTGATGTAATATCTAATGTCTCATCCTGTTAATTTAGTCCACTCCCATGATTCCATGAGAGAGAGGCAGCGATCGCACAGTTGCTGCGGCCAGTGGCGGTGCGCAGTGCGATGCTGGATCGGCTATGCGTTTTCCGCGTCTAAAAACAGCCCTTTTCGCTAATAAATCGCGACGGCTGCGTGCAGACGTATTTTACGATGTTTTTGCGACGAACAATCTGTTCTTGAGTTCGGGACTTGTGGGTGGTCTCCGGAGACGATGGTCCTCGGTTTTTGGACAAGCGTTTGTTTATTTTAGCGCCGCTGATGGACTGCGGGCTTCACTTCCCGGCAGCTGGGGTTCGCCCGCTTTTATTACCTTCTCACCGGAGGTCCTGAGTAAATATTATTTACACATTTCCTATCATGCACGGACCAGATCTTTTTTTTTTTCGAAGAACTTCTGCCGGCGTGTATCCCTTCCCTAATGAGATTTATCCTAAAGTTCAATTTATATATACACACTAACACAGACGCGGAGCTGTGAAGATATCTTTGTTGGGATGAAGTTTTATGAACGAACCGGAAACTGTTTAGTTTCTAAATACCTGGGTTTTTTTTCTCTCGCGTGTTGTAACTTGTTAACAACTTCTGGGGAAACTCCGGTCATATCTTGCTGGTTTCCATACATATGGTTTTTCTCGTAATGATTTTTATATTTGAACCACTTAACTGTTACATTTTCTTTACTATCTAATAAGATGGCACCTTCTATTTTAGGGATATTTTCTTATTTTGTATCAAATGGAAATCCATTGAATAAATTTTTTATCTATGTATTCGAAGTAATTTTCATATTGAATTATAATCATTATGAATGATTTATTTTTAGCTTACGGCTATCAAAATTCAATAAATCGGTGCACTTACGGATTACGGATAAAACTATTAAGTGGTTAAAGATTGCAGTACTTTTTATATATTTTTTTCTCAACAGGAATTTCAGCTATCCGGAATAATTATGGTCAGATTCGATTCATATTATTAGATTATTGAATAATATTCATTTTTAAAAAATTGAATTTAAATTTATATTTCTAATTTAAGAGTTAAAAAACCATGTTTGCATTTTTAATACTTACATTTATAATTTTAAATAATAAGAAAAATCCAAGAATAATTCTCTCAGCTACACTTATAGACACGATTTCGTCAATTTTTTATTTTATAAGAAATATCCTTTTTCCTATATAGACCATTAATGGCCTCCATCAACTCGAAAAGTATCTCCAAATATTTACACTCTTTGTGGGGTAAAAAAAATCAAAACAAAGCCCCCCGGCCCCAATCAACGTTCTAATTTCGTCAATTTTTATTTTATAAAATATCATCTTTCCCCTAAATAGACCATTAATGGTCCCACCATCCCCGAATTTCGAGAAATATATCAAAAACTCTAGGCCATTCAGACGGCCCTCTTCTGAACAGATTTTGGATACCATAGATATGGATACCAGATCTGACTCATAATTAGACAAAAATTTCCAAATCGGGCGTATAGACTACATACCAGCTCAAAGCGTTTTTGAATTATCTTCATTACAGACAGACAGACGGATATTTTCCAAAAATATGCTATTCGAACTTTGGTAGATTCGTAAACGTGGAGATTCGTCAAAATCTGGAGTTCGAATTTTTTGAGAATCACTATATTTCCTCTAAACTACGTATAAGAGAAAGTAAAAATTGAAAACAAAAAAAATCTGTAAAGATTAGAATAATAAGAACTGAGTCCATTCCAGAAATTAACTTCAGATATGCATTGTTATTATTATACTTAAATTAGAATGGTGTCCTGGTAGCGTCTTTCCCGTGATCAGGGTATTCAGGGTTCAAGTCCCGATTCGGGCATGGTTGTTTTTTTATGTTCTACCCGTATGGTGAGTGAATGTGCGCCCTGTAAAAAGTGACTGTGCAAGTGAAAGTGATGAGTTTGAAGCTAAAGTACTCTTGGACTTGTTGGCGCTACTACAAAACAAGAGATGTTTATTAGGCTTAAATAGCCAACTGCCTCAGCGAATTGTCGATGGCTGGAGTCTTAAGAAACAAACAACATACTTAAAATAAAGTCATGAGAAATCATATCATTGCTCATTTACCTTTTTGCCTCCAGAAGATAATTATGAAACTGCAACTAAAATCTGTTGTACATTGATTTGTGGATAAGAAAGATTTTTAATGAACAATTAATGCTTGTAACCATCAAATAACTAATTAACTGAATTTCATCCGTTCGTTTCAGTGTCGATATTTTGTCTGAACATTATCAGTGATAAGATTATATTCTAAAAATGCCTGTGAATATCACATAACTTATTATTCATCAATAGCAGACAATGCGACCTAATTTTTAAAGTAGTCGCTTAACTACGTAAAATTTTTAATGCAATAAAAACACATAGTTCCGGAAAATTGAATTAGAAATTTATTTCCTTAAATGAAACCTGGCTAAAAGCATTTATAAAATCCAATTTTAGAACTAAAATAGTGCAAAAAAAAATATTCGTTTAATAGATCTCGAAAGACGTGGAAGAAATATTATAATCGAATGCTTGTTCAAATAAAAATAGAAAAATAATTACTTCTCTAAATATGATCCATAATTATTTATTAACATAAAGAATTTCTGGCATGTAATTATTTTTCAATAGGAAAATATATTTCAATAAATTCCATTAAAAATACGACACGTTTTAACTGCCCACGTATTAATGAAATAATTACTGAATTTCAAAGACATTCAAAGGCCTACGCCATAATATTTTCTTAAGGAAACTCCACAAGATCAGACTTAAATTAATTCCAGCGGAATCCCTCCCCCTTTCTTCATCAACGTTAAAAAAAATAGAAAAAAAGAAGAAAAAAATGAAAGAAAAACGAAGATATTTTTTTTCTTCCAAAAAAAAAAGCGAAAGAAAATTAGCTAAGTTTATTTTTTGCAATGAAATGAAAGAAATTTTTCACTCATTTGGGTTGATGAATAAAAGGGGAAAAAAAACAACACAGAAAACATACTGACAGATAAAAAAAATACTCAGAAAAAGGAAGCAGCCCGAGGCTTTAAAAAACTGCTTTTTTTGCTGTCTGAAGTATAATTCAAAAAATAATTGAGAAAGTTTCAAAACTGTTAAAACACAAGCACAAATTTGAAGCTCATCCCTATATAGAAAAATATTTAGTTGGACAGAAATATTTCAACAAATACAATTTCATTTTTTCCTTAAATATATACTAATGAGATTTTTAATAGTTTTCTATATTTTTTTTCATTTAAACAAATTAATTAGATGTATATATTTTTATTAAAATAGTCATCGAATCGCATTAAAATTTCCGTTTTAAGTTCTTAAAAATGGACTTTATACTTAAATTATTTGAGTTCGAAAATAATCATTTTTATATCAAAATTTTCATATCGAAATGTACAATTATGAAAAAATAATAACTATTGCAATGAAATAATTGAAATCTTTCTTGTCTTGGCAATCTTTATCTATATAAGAACACAAAAAAAATTTGAAGTTCGCCACAAGATAGAAAAAAAAATTAGCTGGACAGAAAAAATTCAATTAATAGAATTTTCATAAATAGAATTCCGTTAACTGTATATTAATGAGAATTTTAATAATTTTCTATCACTTTTTTCATTGATATAAATTAATTGGGGATATACATTTTTATTAAAACAATCACCGAATCCCTTTAAAATTTCCTATTTTAAATTTTTTTAATGGTTTTTACTTTAAACTATTTCAATTCGAAAACAATAATGTTTAGTATCAACTTTTCATACTGAAATGCATTATCATGGAAAAGAATAATTATAACAATCAGATTAATGAATTAGTTCTGGTTTTAACACTGTTTACCGATCATTAATATATATTTAAACATATTTTATATTTACCGATGTAAAATCACAAATCAAACTTGAAGCTCACTTCGACATAGAAATACGTATTACACGTACATATACGAATGTACGTAAACAGAAAATTATTTTTAATCAAATGAAATTAATAAGTTGTTTTTATTAAAACACGATTTTTTATGTAGGAACAAGTTATGTACAAAAATAAAATTCCGTAATTTTTTAAAGATCAGTTTTAAAGTATTATTAGTCCACTATTTAAGGAAGGAAAAAACTCCTTAGTTTTATACTTTGATAATCTATCATTTTTAGAATTCATCTTTTTTAGAAAACTAACCATAAGCTGGAAATTGCTTTTCCTACGCACTTCTGTTGACAATCCACGTAATGTTCATTTTAGTATCTTGAAACTACCACTTTTAGACGATTCTAAGCAGCTAGGAAGTGAAATGCAAAAGGGTCTGCCAATTTCCAATATTCTAAGGCCTTGAAATCCGGTCCATTAGATACTTTTTTGTTCAATATTTTTTACCACATGTACCTGTATATCATGTCGGTTTTTTACCAAATTATCTTATTTAACTCGAAATCGTGCAATTATTGTTATATCGCTAGTTCAAAAGGCAAAAACGCTTTCAGGAATGTCGCGAAAAATATTTCATACAATATCATAAAATGTGACCAAGATTATCTACTGTTGTTAATCTAAAAAAAGTGTTATGATATAGATAACTTTTTAATGGATCAAAATTAATTAGTATAATTAATTACCTATTCATCTTGCTATAGCAAAAAAAATTTTAAATATAGAAAAAGATTATTATTATTTTATAAAAAGTCGAATTATCAAATTTTAAGAAGTGATACCTTTTATTTATTCATCATAATTTAATGTGTAGACCTCTAACAGTAGATAAAGATTTTTGTGAATTAGTACTTTTAACAACAATCTTAAAAGAAATCCGCAGTTTTTAAACCTCCCAAGTTCGTGGATAACACTTTATTGTAAAATGTAATATCTTCAAATTTCATCCTTTCTTTAAACCTTAATGTAACTAAATAAAAACATTCTGACGCATGAGCAGAAGTGCAGAGAGCTTTCGAATCCGAAAAAGAATAGTATATATCTTTCTTTTAGTCACAAAGACAAATTCATAAGCCAAGAGCATTGCAGCTGTAACGCTACAGACTATCAAAAGTTCTATACATTCTTACATTTTTTTGTTTTCTAAAAAAATAATTTGATTTCTTTCTAAATCACTTAACGATTAAACTGCAATGAACTAAAATATTGCACAATTTCATACATTATATATTAAAATATGCTTAAAATTTAGATATATTTTAATTCACCAGTTTTCAAGCATGAACTTCTATTTCAAAGTGGAATAAAAAGAAAAATGTATACTTTGGGCTCTCAAAATATGTTTATTTATTCAAAATTATAATTTTCCCCGAATAAAATGGTAATCCTTAGCAAAACTTCATATGACCAGAGAATAAATATAAATGACACAAACAAATTATCTACCATTTTTTAATTTGAGAAAAACATTTTAAATCAAGTATTTATATTTTCTTCTTCATAAAAAGTCTTTGTCCCCTAATCTGATGTACGAATTAACACATTATGCAATTTCACTTCTATTGCTCATTTTTTATTCGGAATCTAAATGCGGAATCTAATGCAGAAATTTGCACAGAATAAAATTATTTATTTGTCTGACGTATTTAAAAATTAATATCGTTTCTTAACAAAATGAAAAAAGTATTTTAAAACAAGAAATAGTAAAAATTTCTTTCAAAGAGGAATATGGTAAACTAAGCAGTCAGTCTATAATCTTTGCGTTAAAGAAACGGAATGCTAAATTTCGTCGACAGTTGCTTATGCAGATGAAATGATTAAAGGATACGATCAGTCAAAATAAATACTAAATAAAATTGTCTCTTACTTTATTCAAAAACTCAACAAGGCAAAATACTTGTTGCTTTTAAAGATGCTGGTTAAGGCGATGCTGATATGTCACTAAAATTTGGCTATTAAAAGCTGCAATACTCCTTTTTGAATTATCAAGTAACAATGCCACCAAACATCAGATATAAATAATTCTTTACAGATAATTCCTTCAAAATAAAAAATGCAGATAAAGAGGATCACTTGTCAACAAAAAAATGTCTTCTTGTAAATCGAAGATAAAATATATTTTCTCTGTACTAGCCAAACAATGAAACAGCATGAAAATCCCAATATTGTACATAAAAAGTTGAAAGGAAAATCTCCGCTTTTAAAGTTTCATATTGATCCACATTTAAATTTCGCCCGAAATATTTAAAGATCCTTTGAAATAAAGTGAATTTCTTTTCGAACTAAAAAAATAAATATTAATTGGTGTAACTGAAAGGATGTATATTTGATCAACTTTAATTTTTTCTATATTTCTAGAAATTATTATGAACAAACACTAAAACTTTTAATTAATTATAATTATAATTCAAATTTCGAAAGAATCGCACCGATGTTCATATCCCTGCGTGCCCAAATGCATTAGTGATAAATTTGTTTTCAAATCTGCCCGAAGATACCTACATACACATTCGCTTTTATACAATAGTTGTTTTTTAAATGAGGTCCGTTTTGAAATAAAAACAAAATTTTCTCAATATCTAATAAAATTTTTGGTTTAAAACAAATTTGATTAAAGTACCAGATACCAAATTTCATACGACAAACTCAAAACATAACTGAGCAGACCTTCTGGTCGAATCTTTATACTTTTACATTTCGAGTCTTTATATACTTTTATACTTTGAGTCTATAATACTTTTTCGTCGAGTCTATAATTTTATTAATGGAGTACTTAGTTTCATTTTTATAACACTTTTTATTTTAGTCTTTATACTGTTAAAATTTGAGTCTTTATATTTTTTCACTTTGAGTCTTTATGCTTTTATACTTTAAGTCTATAATAATTTCTGTTTGAGTCTATATACTTTTATATTTTGAGTCTTTATACTTTTATACTTCGAGTCTTTATACTTTTGTACTTTGTGTCTTTATACTTTTGTACTTTGAGTCTGTAATATTTTCTCTTTAAGTCTTTGTATACGAAAGAAGTAATAAACATTTAATAAAACTGTTTTTTTAGAGTTTGTTCCGTAACTGAAAAAAAATCAAATGCCCCATTTTATCTTTAAAAAATAAATTGAAAAATTGATATAAAATCTTCGATTGTACATTTCCAGTTATCATGTGAGAACAATATCACAATAGTTATTATGTATCTTAATTAATTTAAGTCATTACCCAATTAGTTAATGACATAAATTGGTTAATGAAACAATTCACTTTCATTTTCAAGCTGGGAAATAATTTTTTTGAGTTCAACCGATTTTGAAATGAAATAACAGCTATGATCACTTAGTTCCTAAGAAGCATACATAATAATAATGCAATACTGGTAAAAGCGGGTCGACCTTTTAAAAACGCATCTGCTTTCAAAGCAGTATACATAATAGTAATGCAATACTGGTAAAAGCGGGTCAACCTTTGAAAATTAGATCTAGTTTCAAAGAAGCATACATAATAATAATGCAATAGTGATAAAAGCAGGAAAAATATTTTTTCCCTGTAAATTTTGGAGACACCAAGACCTCCTAACCAAAACATCATGTTCTCAAATGATCATAACAAATAAAATTTTATCATAAAGAAGAAACCTCTTCTACGTACATATAGACGTAATTAGAAACAAAAACCTCCATGTTTATCCATTTTACTAAAAGGAACGACATGTGCCCCACGAAATAACGGCACGGGTGGGGAAAAAAGGAAAGGAAGTGCAAATTAATTGAGGGGCATTTTAATGAGGATGAGGAAAATCCTTCCCTACAGTTAGCGGCTTTTCGCGGGCCCGGGGTGAGGATTAGATTCTTTTTTTCCTTTCCAATTTCACGCAAGCGGCACATTTGTCGCACTTCCCATGAAAAACCAACGTCTGTTTTAGGGGAAACGGCGTTTTTCTCTGCTCCTTTTTTTATATTTATTCCTGCGTCTTCCCCTCCTCCCCCCAGATCCCACCGCCGTCAGCAAGGTTCGAAACGCAGCTTGTTCGTTAAAAGGGATGCAGTAATTGGATTTTAAACAGTTTAATTAGAAAAAAAGGGTGTTTCTCACACTGTTTTGGCAACGGGTGCTCGGTATCTTTATAAGTTTTGTAAAATGATCCTTAATTTAATACTTAATTGAAGTACACTGGGGATGCTTTTTTGGTAGTTTGTTAAGGCAAGGGACATTCATAATAAATTAGTGAGGATTTTTCGTGCGAGTAAATAATGCAATGAAGGTGTTGGAGTTAGTAAAAAAACATGCATTTCTTCCAATATTTGTCGAACCGGTGTTACAATTTTTTGAAAAATTCTATAATTACGCTTGATTTTTATCTGTCATTTATTCTATTTAGGTAGGGTATCGGTGACTTTTGGTACTCTTTCTTTTTCTTCTTTTATCATGTCAGAACATGATGAGGTTTTTGACGTGAACAAAATTCCGTAGGCGAAAAATTGAAATTTTATTATCTACACGAGCATCTGGAAAAATCAGCTTTTAATAACATGATACCATCCCATTTACAAAAGGTCTTATTTTTTAAAAAAAGTTAATTATTACTGCAAATAAAACCCTAGAAAAATTTCATTTTGAGACGTGATTATATAAAAGGAAAAAAATAGGAAATGTCATTTTTTAAACAATAAATACGTGATAAAGTTTTTTAGGTCATTTGCAATACTAAAGTGACTCATTCAATGAAACAAAATTTATTTGAAACAATTAAAATTTATTCGAAACAATAAAATGTATTTGTGTTTTATTAATCACATATCTTCACCGAGCTATAATTACAAAAGATCCTATTAATTTGCGCTTTCGGTGACTATAAAATAATCTGTAATCTTATTACCATGTCAGAACATGATAGGGTTTTAGGAATTAGGTTTTATGGCGCTATAAAAACCAGTATTCGAAAAATAAAAAAAATCTCCTTAATCAAAAAATAAAAATTTTATTATCTGCACGAGTATCTCAAAAAATCAGATTTTAATAACACATTGCCATCGCATTTACAAAAGCTCCTATTTAAAAAAATAATTTAATGACTACAGCAAATAAAACCTGGGAAAATGTCGTTTTGAGCATGTGATTATATGAAATGAAATAAATAGGAAATGGGATATTTTTTAAACAATAAATGCGAGACGAAGTGTTTTAGATCGTTGGCAATACTAAAGTGACTCATTCGATGAAACAATCAAAAGGAATAAAAATAAAAATAAGCTTGCATGAGCATATGGTGCTTGGTCGTTTAAGAAATGATGTTCTGACATGATACATTGAAATAGACAGAGCAGATTTCATTTTAATCTTTATTTATTTATTGAAAATGTATCTTATATGTATTTCAGGTACTTTCTATGAAGTTTGGTTAAATCTATTCATTAGTTATAGCTGTAAATACCGTTAAACAAGGAAAGTTTTTTTTATTACCCCAATGTATACCTGTACTAATAATAAAGAAGAATGTATGAGTCCATTCTACACATTTAATTGCTTGTTTTAGAGCTAGATTGTTTGTTCTATCAAACATTTCACATACATACTTTGGAGCATAGAAACGTGTATTTCTCAACGATGTTTTTTAAAATTTTAAATGGGAAAAAATGTCTAAATTTTGATAAATTTTCATCGAGACATTCAAAAATATTAAAGGACGAAAGTATTTCTTATGACATCTTAAAATTAAAAAAAAATGTTTTCAGTGATTTTGATCATTTTACTATATAATTTTTTTCAATTTTAATTTAAATTTTGAAAAAAGTATTTTCAGTATATTTTACAGTAATATATTTAGTTTTTGAAAGAAATCAAATCGTTTTCCTCATTGCTATTAGTATTTCATCAAGGGTGTTTTTTTTTGCATGGCTGATTATTAAAAACGGAATATTTTGTCTATTTTTCTACGTTGGTTTCAGTTTAAAGCATATTTTTAAAGAAATATTTAAAGTTCTATTTTATTTATTCAATTAAACTTCAAATATAAGTTATAGTTAAAAAAATTACTTTGTTAATACTGTCCTCTTATCTGTAATATAATATGTACATGAATATTGTTACAAGCGGGTGAACGACGCGAAAGCTCACGGAAGGAGTGAGCAATTGGTGACGGTTGACGAAGAGCTAGGCGCCAGCCGGGTTGGTTTGGCGAAAGGAATTGTCTGACAGCCACTGGGTTGTTCACGAAGCTCCACGTGCTTTTGGGCGTCTGCTCGCTCGGCTATATAAGGGACGGATTGCCGCAATCTGGCAGAGATTTCCTCTCGAAGGTGTAGCTACTCTTTGGACAAGCGGATTACTTTTCACGCTTGAGCTACGTGTACGTTTGCTGTTAACGTTGTATAATTGAGCTCGCTGTGACTTACTGTTTGCTGTGCTATACGATAGCTGTTTTGCAGTCTGTTTTTATTGTGCGCAAGGCTTGCATTTACGCTGTTAGTGACTGATTATTGCTGGATTGTTTTTATCTGAAGTTTTACTTTATCAGGGCATCCTGTAAATAACTGTAAATAAATTTGTTTGTGCTGTCCTCAAGTAAAGTCCATTCAATCGGAACCCGCTACGCTAAAAACGTAACAATACAGACAAAAAAATTGTGTCATATAATTTATTCCCAAATTTTTTGTCCCTATTCATATACATATTATATCACAGAATTAAATTTTACTTCAACAACAAAATATAAAAAAATATTTACGTAAAAAATAGTTAACATACTTTTTCAAAATAAGATAAAAAAGTGGAAAAATTATGCTGCAAAATAATTGGTATCATAGAAAAAGAAACTTTTCGAATTTTAAGATCTTATAAAAAATACCTTCATTCTGTAATATATTTGAATGTTTCGGTGAAAAATCGTCAAAATTTCGATGAATATAAAACGGAATGATGTAATGCTTCTAAAATAGTATATATCTATCAAAATTATTCGTTTTAAAAGATTTTGCTATATAAGTCATTAAGACCTAATTACACAAATTATTTAACTGAAATTTTTAGCGATCGTTGCTTAGAACTAACTAATTGTTCAAAAAACCAAATTAGACACATAACTTTCGTCATAAAATTTTTTAAGCCCGAATATTCTATTTCACTCATTCCATTATTATCAAGTAATAGATTAAAAAAACAATTTTTAAAAATGAATTCCTACTTAGATAATTAGGAAAAAGTTATTTCAGATACTTTTTATTAAATAAATACAATTGCTGTTTTCGTGTGCCATTTTACAATGGAAGAATAGGTGCAGTGGCTTTTGAAGTTATGGCCATATTCCCCTGAGCATCCGTGGGCAGAAGTCTGACTTCTAGCTCACATACATCCCAAATCCTTTTTACGGGGTGGACTTCATTCATGTAATTTAAATCTGTAAGAGATTTTTTTTTAATCTGTAACATTCGTAATTTAAACCTGTAACAGAGAACGATAACCTCTCACCCTGCACCTCCAGTGGTATCCACAGTGGCTCTCCATATGGAGAACTTAACGTCCGAACAACGAATGGAAAACATTTATGGAGAACTTAACGTCCGTGACAACGAAATTTAACGTCCACCACACAGGAAGGAACTTTGGCTAGCACGTTCGAACTCACAATCCTAGGGATACGAAATCAACGTCCTACCAACCAGACTATCTCGGCCTAAAATTACAGTTACTATAAACAATTGATCAAAAATTATACTAGCATTGAATCTTCAACGTCAGTCGAGGATTCAAAGCCAATTGTGGCAACGCAAAATGTTACTACACTAGTTGGGGTAAAGCAATACATATTAGAAATTTCTTATTTTCTTTATTCTGTATTATTTTAATTCGAAAGGGATTCAGAATGATTTGGAAAAACTATTAATTAACAACTTTTAATTTTAAATTCATCAAACATTATGAAAACAAAAAAAAAATCAATCGCTTAGAATACTTGGTCGAAAACATGTTAAGGGTACAATGGACGATGAAAATGTAAAAAATCGATGAAATTTGCTATATTTTTATTTTGATCTTATATGTATATTTAAACTGTAAGCTATCGTTTGGAAAAAAAATTATTTTGATATCTTAATAAGTTTGCTCAATATCAGCGTTTTGTTATTGTTATTAGTTTAGAAGGTTAGCGAATAGCGCTGGCCCGAACTCCGTACCTTTTGGTTAGTAGTCCAGTACCAAATCCGTTGGGCCAAAAGTGCACTTCAGTCCGAGGGATGTTGGCTGGTATATATATAGATGGTATTCACCACAGAGTATCTCCCCAGTGAAACTTGCGAACGATACCTATGTGAAGTTAATAACTGTCGTATTTAATGCGCGTCTAAAGCTTTGAGTCGCCGATAGAGGGCGCCACGACAGTTGAATGAAGCGTAGGGTGAAGGTTGGTAATGAAGAGCAATTTGTCGTATTTGAATGCGCGTCTAAAGCAGTGAGTTGCTGATAGAGGGCGCCACGACAGTTGGTGCGAAGGTTGCGTTTATCCAAGGTAGGACGGGTTACCATTTTAGGGTGTGTCGGAAAGCGATAGTAGGTGTGTGTTGATTGCGCTAGGCCCGAACTCCGTACCTTTTGGTTAGTAGTCCAGTACCAAATCCGTTGGGCCAAAAGTGCACTTCAGTCCGAGGGATGTTGGCTGGTATATATAGCTGGTATTCACCACATTAGGATGCCACACCCACTTGTTTTCATTTGGACAGCTGCTGTAAAAAAGGTTTTGTTTTCCTCCAAGCTCTCTAGTGTATTTAATTTTTAATTCTGACTTTATGTTGTTGTTTTTGCTTTGGCAGATGTTAAAAACTTCTACTTTTTCTTTCTTTTATTGCTTGTTTTGGTTTGTTTATTCGTTCTTCGTATATTTCATATTCGAATTGCTCATTTTAGTTTCTTTGAAATTAGATACAAAAGCAGTTCTATTCATGGTTGAAATTAAAATTTAGTCTATTTTTAATTATCTTTTTTTTGTTTTGTTTTTCTAAATTTTGTTTTAAAAAGAATTTAATCAGTTTTCACTTCCAAAAGCCTAATAGGTCGTCCAAATGAAAGCAGACAAAGTTTGAAAATGCTAAGATATGATGGACAAAGAAATCATTTGATTCATAACCAAGCAATTCTAATGACATTTTGGAAGTTTCTACCAACTGCAATAAACCTGAAATATTGAATTCATCATCTTAAAATTGTGTATAATAGTTACATTGTTCTATGCAAACACTTTAGTATTCTTTTTTGAAGAATATTATTTGTCATGAATTTCAGGAAAAATTTCTTCAAATAATTTAAGCAAGTTTTTTTGTTTATTCTTCAAAATTGTGTCTATCCTGTGCTAAATATGGTAAAGAATTTGGTTCTGTATTTAGGGAGGAACTTACAGAAAAAAATCTTTGAAGTGAACAACAAAGTTCTAAAGCCCTTCTTTTCTCAACAAAGGAAATGTATCAAAATTTGATTGCTGATTTATTATAACTAAGAAAAAAAATAGTTAATCATATAAAATAAATTGTATCTTATAAGCATGTATCATATTGCCATCATATAATAACAATAAAATGAAAAAAAAATTCAAAAAATCAGCACATGTCGAATTAGAAGAAAAACATGAGGATATAATTTATGCAGCAGGTGTATTTTGATTTGCTTCAAAATTTGTATGTTTATGGCTGCATATATAGTTTAAAAATGTTATATGTATATAAATTAATCTTTGTGTCTTATTAAATGTTATTAAACAAGTCTAATTTTTATTTGAACTTTTTTTAATTGAAAAAAAGAAGTTGGTTTTGCTACACCAGAAGTATTTACTTAATATGTTTTGTGGATTCTTACAAATATATTATAAATCTATGGATGTATATATTGCAAAAAATAAACAATTTATTTTATAAATATAAATATTTAACATATTTAAGTTGTTTCAATTATGTTTCTGGTCTGTAGAAGCCATTGAAATGTATTTTTAGCTTTTTCTCAAAATGAAATTTTATGATGCTGTCCAAATTTTCAAATACTCAATGTGCATTATATTTTTAGTTACAACTCTGAAACTTTTATCTTATGCTGTATGAACATATGATAATATAATTTTGCATTTTAAGATAAATTATGTGGTTTATATTTTTTTATTGAAGATCTCAAGTAATATTATTGCATTGATTTTTTAAAATTTTTTAAACAAAGTCAATAATGCCAAGTTTTAAAAGAAAAATCATATTTTGAATTAATTTAAACATGCAAAATATTTTGTAGAATTAAAAAATGTATCTGAAAACACTGAAATAGTTCATTTATGTTCTATTTTTATGCGCATGGAACAATTTGAAATTCTACAATATTTTCATCTTTTAAAAATATTTTTCTAACAAAATTAAAAAGTTATCAATAAATTTTGCTGAAATTTTTATTGATGCATTAGATTGATAAAATGCATTTACCATGAAAATTTCAAAACAATACCTCAAAAATTGAGAAATTTTGGTTTCAACGTCCATTGTACCCTTAAGCCTAACATCATTAGTGTGGGGGAAAATCAAAATGAATTCGTTACTTATTAGACTTCGAGGAAATAAAGATTTTTGGCGAGAAAGTTAGCTTTAAATTAATTAATAAAAATTAATAAATTAATATTTAAAAAACTTGTCTTAACATCAAATGTCATCCCCTACAAGTTTAAAAAATTTACTTGAATTTGAGTGATGAATAAAAAGTATTTTATTAACGATTGAAAAATTAAACATGATATATATATATATATACGGTGAGTGTGAGCTAATAGTAGATATTGAAAAAATTGTTTTGACAATGCATTAAAAAGACAAAAAGATTTTCATTCATCTACTTTTTAGTATTACTCATGAGTATATGCTGCTAAAAGGTATTTATGATATTAAGAACAAATACCAATCAATGATGGAAAGCGATTTCTCCTATTAAGCCTTTGATCTCTACTGATGAAACAATCACCTCGTCAGAAGTTGCGATAACACTTTATTTAATTTTCATAAAAGAGATAACCCCGTGCAATCTGTTGAATGCCTATTTTGAATATCTTTATTTTCCTTTCGCATTATTTAAACCGTTTAAGGAAGGAAAGTCGAATTCTTCGGGAGCGGATTATGCGAAAGGGGCCATGTGTGTTTTTGTTCTCGTGGAATTACTGAATCGGGGACGCTCTTGTAACACACTTGCTATTATCCTTCCCTCAAACAAACACTCCGGTCTACTTTTTTAACTCACTCGTGCTGACAAGGCCGAAAACTAAATATTTAATCTCTCCGCGAGTCGAGTGAGGTTGTCCGAGTGCCTCTGGAAAAAAAAAAGATCTGAACGCCCTCAGATCGACATCTTTGGTCACGTCTCGGTTACTGCAAAAAATTGTGTTTCCTTGCAGGAAAATGCATGATGATTGGCAGTCGAACTTAATTCATTAATGAACGGTGTTAGCAGGGCCCGACTTAGTCAGGTTGGGGCCCGGGGCAAAAAATACTTTAGGCCCCCTCTGATTTACTACTTTAGTAATATTAATAACATTTGTTAATATCAATAATAATAATTTCTATTCAATTTGGGGCCCCATTTATGTGGGGGGCATAGGCAACTGCCTCGTATGCCACCCCTGCCTTAGTCAGGCCCTGGGTGTTAGGGTCAGTCCTGGGTTCGAGTCGCGATTCGGGCATGGTTGTTCTTCTGTTCGATTCGAGAGGTGTGTGAATGTGCCCCTCTTGTAAAAAAGGGCTGTGCAAACGAATGTGATGCGTAAGTAACTCTTGGCTCTATGTGGCGCTACTTAAAAAACAAGAGACACACCCTCGGCTTAAAATCGTTGTCTGCCTCAGCGAGCTTGTCTATAGAAAATGCCATTAGAAACAAAATTACTAATAAAAACAAAAAACAAAAATGTTTATGAGATTTTTTTATGTGTTTGCTATCTGTACACTAATAAAAACAAAAAAAAAGTTCAATATTTTGTATTAGTTTGTTAGCTATAATACAAATAAAAAAAGATTCATAATATTATTTTAAATGTTTGTTCTCTGCGTTTGCTACTAATGAAAACAAATATATGACCGTCAGTTTGCGTTCTTTAGGAAAGCTATTTCACCTACACACAAATACCGAATTTGGCACAGTATATTTTTGTGAGTGGACACCTTAGAAAGAGTTTTTTTAACTTTACTTAAAATTCTAATTAATTAAAAATTAAGCAAAATTTCTTTATGTTTTCATTAATAACGTTTTTAATTTATTGTCAAGAATTATTATTTTTATCAAAATTTAAATTGTTATCTTAAAATTCAAAATATATCTATTTATCAATACCAATTTAGATATGCCCAATTATTTCCCCCAACTTCAATAAATTTTCAAAAATATTGCATCGATTACAAACTTTTTTAATTCACTGAAATTCAAACCATATTCATTTATTTATTGTCCTCACATTTTTTAGGTAAGCATAGTTTTCATTCGCTTTGTCATTGGTAGATAACGAGTCATCTGACCCATGACATTTGAGATTTGTTATGCCAGCATTGGTTGAAATATTTATTGAAAATTATTATTACTTCGCAGTAAGTTCTCCATACTGCCTTTGTCGGTGAAATAGGGACAAAAAAGATAAGTAAGGCTTTAATTAATAACAAATGAGTTTTAAAAAATATTAGATTTTAATTCTATTTTTAGACACCCCGTTTGTGGCAGGCAATATTAATGAATAGCTTTCCGGTTCGTTAACTTTTTTTTGAGAAACAGAGATTTTTCTTCTATCGGATAATAATCGTCCGAATACCTAAGCAAGGCACGTGCTAACAATGCATTGTTTTTTAAACAGTAAGGAGACGCCCAGCGATGTCAGACTAAAAATATAAAAATGAAATCTATGATCGTAAATTTCAAGTTATCATGCGAGAACATTATTATTTTTAAGTCCTTATTTGTCTTAATCAATATAAGTCATTAAGCAGTTTAAACCGGTTTGAAACAATCACGAGACTTTTCTATCGGTATGTATACCCTCCTCTCTCTGTATATATATATATATATATATATATATATATAGCCATCTTATCCAATGGTTTAAGTGGGCTGTAGGATAGACAATTAGCCTGTGTGTGTAATAATTTTTTTAACTTTCATTTTTAATTTTTCTAACTGGTAAATAAAATTTTAAAGTAAAAATGATTTTAGGGTGGTCAAAAAAAGGTTTCTTCTAAATATTGACGCAAGCGTAATCTGGTTGTGTCTAGGTTTTATTAGCTGTAGTCATTCACTTATTTTTTTTTAATCAAAGCTTTTGTAAATGTAATGGCAACGAGTTATTAAAAGCTGACTTTTTAAGATGCTCATGCAGATAATTAAATTTTTATTTTTCGCCTACGGATTTTTGCTGACGCCAAAAACCTCATCTCAAACTTAAAAACATCGTTTTTTAAATATAGACGCATGCGTACTCTGATATTCTCGTGATTGTTTCACACCGGTTTAAGCTGGTTAATGACTGAAATTAATTAATACAATTAGTAAAAATTTATAGTATGAATAATTTGAAATCAAGTAATTTAGTTGGAGATAAATTGCCAAATATGACAACCTTCTGCATTGTTTTCTAATAACCCTAAAAGCCAAGAACTGACGACTCAAAAACTATCAATCGCCAATTTTTTGCGCGTTCATTTTGTGGCTTCTAAAACCCCAAACCAAAACAACATCATATTCTGTCATGATAAAAAACACGTAATAGATATTTAAAAAAATTAAGACAGTTCTTACTTAGGGAATATATAGGGAGAATGTAAACTACCGTAGGAATTGAAAAAAATCGGTTGAAAATTGGCAATTTGAAAAGAAAAGCTTACCGTGAAGCTTCTATGTTGGCGGTAAAATGTGAAAAATTGATTTAGTATTTAGATATTGGAGACATGAACAAAGAATGTTTCCAATATGAATGAATTTTGAATCGGAAGGAGTCCAATTAGAAAATGCACATTCTCATCTCGGGAAGATTCAGCTAACAGCATTGAAAATCACCTATGGCATTTAAAAATGTGATAAATGAACCTAAAGAACTTTGTTTACAGTTTCGGTCATCAGGATTGGCTAGCGAAAGTGAGTAAGTGGCAAAGCCTCCCATTTATTGATACAAATATTTAATAGCCTATTTCTCTTCTGCTTTTGAAAGCATTGAAAAAAGATTATCTTTATAATCAGTTATATTTGTTTGCAGAATGAGGAAGTGAATTTACTGCAACCCGAGAAAGAATGTGCTCTTAGAAAACAAATTAGCGGATTATTACATTTCTAACGGTCCTATGATATTATGGGATTTAACTCCAATAGAAAGGTTCAAGTACACAAAAATGTAACAGGTAATAAAGGTATTAAAATAATAGGCTCTAAAATCTATGGTAATATTATTTGATTAAAAAGTCAATGTTTTAAGGATATAATGAATATTATAAAGACGTAAGGGACTAATCTTTGCCAACCTCCATTGAATAATTGCATCACTTTTGAACACCAGATAGCGTGGTAGCCGAGTGGAACTGAGGGAAAGTTTAGCTAATAAGAAGAGTCGATGGACGAGAAGGCGATAGTCTGTTCGAGTCGCCAGGATGACGTGTTGACTGTTTAGTTATGAACTCTATTTCCTATTATTAATTGTTGTGTAGTGTATTTGTTTTGTGTAGAGACATGCTGTCGTGTGTTGTGACTTCCGAGATAAATACTAAAGATATCCTAAACCTTGATCATCCTTTCGGCTTCAGTGCAACATGTGGTTATCCTTAGGTAATTGAATTGAAATTAAACATTACCAATATTCCCTACGAACTACCTAATCGCAAAAGACAACTATTTCAAATGCGTGTGATAAAATTGTCTGATAAACACATTCTAACTAAACATTCTATCTAAAAAATAAAATAAAAAAATAATAAAAAAACATTTGAATCCATCTCGGGGTATAATATTAATCGCAAGAAATTAACTTATTAAACATTTTCTTTTTTGTTATTTAATTTTATTAATTTTTTTTGTTTCGGGAATATACTAACTTATTGATTCAATTCAGAAAATTTGAGGTGCTTGTAGATTTTATGTAATTTTAATATTGGAATAATAGCACCTTTGAATGATTTAACTTTAAGTTAGAAAGTTGAGAACCGATAATCACTTACTCATATGATATAATGATATGAAGATTAAAAGAAAACTCTCTTTCTTATCGATTGGATGTAAGTCATACCAGACCCCTTGATCCACCTGTAGACCCCTTGATTCACACGAATTTAAACCATAAAACTGAATGACCACAACAGCATCACTTGCGGGAACTATGGTTTAGTCCTGAGGGTATCACCAGTCAAGGTACAACCCTTCCTATAGGAAGTACGCCCCGTCATCGATGGGAGGAGCCTAACCAACCATCTATTAGTGTACTCTCCAGGGTGGTGAGATCCAACCATCATGTCGAAAGCATCTCGTTCTTATTTCGTGGTGCCTCCCATGGGGAATCGGGAGGATGTAAATTTAACCATAAGTTTTTTGTACACAAATTTTACAACCTCTCAGGGCCCTTTGTGGTCCCATCTCCTTTGATATGTAGCGCTTGATATCACGGTTATCAGGGCTTACGAATTACAAAATGCTCAAAGAGAAAGTATTGTAATCATCAAACAAGTCAATACAAAACAATTTTTTAAAATCAATTCCTACTTGAGTTATTAGGAAATATTTAGAAAGTTAGGAAAAAATTTATTTTATTTACTTTTTATTAAAAAATTCTTGTTGTTCTCGTGTTCTGCTTTACAACGAAAAGAGAGGTGCAGTTTCTCTTGAGGGTATGGATCCCTTAACAGCCGTGGACAGAATTCTGACTTCTAGCTCCCATACGTCACAATCCTTTTGTACGGGCCGC
This sequence comes from Argiope argentata, assembly GCA_026289955.1. NCBI lineage: Eukaryota > Metazoa > Arthropoda > Arachnida > Araneae > Araneidae > Argiope > Argiope argentata. The sequence goes on from JAOUZG010040464.1 coordinate 3,698,362, forward strand.
ACTTCATTCATGCATTTTCATTCATTCATCCACAGATCGTAATTTAGAACTGAAGCGATAACCTCTGACCCAGTACCCTCAGTGGTATTACTCTTCACATGGTGAACTTTGTAACCACGACAGATTTAATGCCCGCCACACGCGGAAAGGCACTTTCGCACTCGCAGCCCAAGGGATGAGAATCCACCGCCCTAACAACGAGGCTATCTAAGCCTAATAGTTGCAATTGCTATAAATAAGTGATCAAAAAAATTATATTAGCATTGAATTTTCAACATCAGTTAAGAATTCAAAGCCAATTGTGGCAACGAATTGTGTGAATTTTCTGCACTAGTTGGAGTAACGCAATAGAAATTTCTAATTTTCTTTATTCTATATTATTTTATTCGACAGTAATTCAAAATGAATCGCAAAAATCGATTCATTAACAATGTTTAATTTTAAATGCAACAAATGTTATGAAAATAAACAGAATCGCTTGAAAAAATCGACAGAAAAAAAGTTAAGCTTAACCTCATTAGTGTGACGGAGAAACAAAATGGAGTCTTACTCATTTGGGGGTGGAAAAGAATTTTTGGAGGGAAAGTTAGTTTTTAATCAATTAATAAAAAAAAACTAATGAATTGATATTCGAAAAAACTGTGTTAACATCGAGTGTCATTCCCTACAAGTTAAAAAAAATTTACTTGATAATGATTGGATGAGTAAGAAGTATTTTATTAACGTTTCAAAATTTGAACAAAATATCTATGCATATATATAGGGAGAGTGTGAGCTAATAGTAGGAATTGAAAAATTCAGATTCGGTATTTTGACATATCGCACGTTTCAAACTTTTTGATATCGAACTGTATATTTTAGGAATTTAGCCTGCCTGCCAGTCTGTCTGTATCCCCGATAGTTAAGATCTATCTAGCTCAAAAACTCTGAGTTAAATCGATGAAATTTGGTAAATAGTCTTTACCCAAAATCTGTAGGCTTCTATCAAATTTTGAACTAAATATATTCAGAATATATTTAATTGTCTGACAATTTAGTTATCTGTTTTGTCTATCAAGTTGCTATAATATAAATAACATGATAATTACAAAATGAGGAGACAAAATTTGTAACATATATTTAATATTTCAAACACAAAAATACATCAATTTTAGAAACAAATCTGTCAAAAGATTGATATGTTTTTGGTCTGCCCTTTCGTGAGCAGGTAAGCACATTAACTCAAAAACGCAATGACTTAAATATAAGAAATTCAGTAAATGGTGTGGCTACAACTGTATTTTTTGTAATTTTTATTTTAATCCGTCACTTAAAATAAGGTAGCTCAAAATATACATTCCCTGTTTTTGTGCTTGAACCCTCCAGCTGCGTATCCCGCGATTTCCGCGGGTTGCCGATTAGTCCATTTAATGTTACATCCCGCGTTTTTCGCGGTTAGTATCTATTTTTACGATTCTGGAATTTTATTATACTTTATTTAGTATCGTATATCGTATCGTATAGTATATTGTATCGTATATTTAGTATAGTATCGCATTTTATTATAGTTTCGTATAACATGTGGAATCAGTTTATTTTCTTTGAAAGAGATTTGAACTTATTAGCAAACATTGTATCTAAGTAGGGATTTTAAAGAATTATGCAACCAGAGGGTTAAAATGAAGTAACCAAAATTAAATAATAAAGATTAAATTGAAATCTGCCATGCATATTTCAATGTATCATGTCAGAACAAAATTTCTTAAACGGCCGAGCACCTCGTGATCGTGCAATTTGAATTATTTTTTTTATCAATTTTAATTGTTTCACTGAATGAGTCACTTTAGTACTGCAAACGATCCAATAAACTTTGTCTCGCATCTATTGTTTAAAAAAATATCTCATTTCCTCTTTATTTCATTTCATATAATCACGTGCTCGAAATGACATTTTTCTAAGTTTTATTTGCTGTAGTCATTAACTTAATTTTTTTATCCCCTCAACCCGTCAAATAAAGACGGATTGAGACACTTTGAGAAAGCACATTATGCAAACTTTTTAATTAAATCTAGTTATAGATTTTTTTTTTTTTACATTTTCAATTGAATCGACGTGTTTGTAATTTATTTTATGTAAATTTTTTCAGTTATTTAAAAGTATAGGGATACATAAGTATTATTTACTTATTTATTTTTATGGTAATGATTGTGTGGTATCCACAATTGTACACAATAAACACAAATATACCCACATAATGCGGTAATAAATAAGTAATGAAAAGGGCATCTAACAAATTATGAAAAAAAAGAAAGAAAATTTGGCCAATTACACTTAAATTTGAGTTAAGATTGTAATCCTAATAGTTTATAATTCATAGAATTTATGCTTTTTGTGAATTTATTTATTTAATAGCTAAGCTAAGGGCAATAATCAACCTACCAACTTAGTGCTTCTTTCTTGGCTGAATTCAGTTTTGCAAATGCTGCTAGGAAAGCATAAGTTTTACCCAATTTCAAAAAGAATAATTTGTTATAAGGCAGCTTCTATTGGCAAATCTTAGTATCAGTTTTTTCTTTTTTTTACTATGTGAGAAAATAAAAAAATAAATAATTGCCAGTCATTTACAAGATAGCTAAATTCAATAGCTCCCGAACAAACAAATAAATAAATGAAAATTCGAAAACAATAATAATTGTTAATCGAAAAAATAACAAAAAATAATTTTGAAAAATATCTCTTTATATGGTAGTTTTCAGACAAAGTAAAAAGATTTAAAAAAATAATAATAATTGCGGATATTTTCCAAGAAAAAGGAATTTGATAACTACTGCACAAAAGAAAATCGAATTTAAAATGTAATTTTTAGTATTGGAAAGAGTACAGAAATTGATTTCAACAAAATCTAAATAACATTTAATTATAATGAAGTAGTACATTTCTTTAAAATCTTAGTATAACTCAATACACAACTTGCAAAAGATAATTAATCAAAAATCTAGCTAGAAAAATTTTCTAAAATTAAGCAACATTTTATTTTAATTCGAATTAATTCGGTAGGACGACCATTTTAAATTGCAAGACTATATAAATTCGATAAAATATCGGATAATTAATATATAAACTATATAAATTCGATAAAATATTGAATAATAATTATATAAACTATATAAATTCGATAAAATATCGAATAA
>JAOUZG010040464.1:3709444-3729776 GCA_026289955.1 Argiope argentata
ATTTTTGTTTGTAAATTTAAAATAATTTTTAAATTATTTCAGCTGGGGGGGGGGAGAAATTTCAAAAGTGACTTCAACACCAAATTTACAAATTTCTGCCACATTTTAAACAAAATTCATTCACAGGAAGTCTACGTGCCTTTCTACACGAACAGTATTGTAATCAACAAAAAAAATCTTATTTGTTGGATTTCCCCCGTCAGACAATCCGTCTATTCTGGATCCGAAAAACATTTTTAGAACCCCGTTTATATTTTTGTTTGTAAATTTAAAATAATTTAAAAAATATTTCAACATTTTTGAAATCATCTTTGTATGTTTGATCGTAAACTTGCAAGAACTCAAAAAAGATTTGATATAGAAAGGCGAAATTTAGGAAGTGATCTCAACACCAAATTTATACATTTTTTTTTTTGCCAAAGTTTGAAACGAAATTCATGTACAAGTAGTTTGTCTCCATTTCTAAATGTTTAGTTAGCACAACAATCATAATCGACAAATAAAATTTATTGCAAGGATTTAGCATCTAAAACGTACAACTTTAATTATATTATCAACAATTTAAATTTTTTTCTTCTCTTGTGCGCACTATGCAAAGGAAATTTAACTTTGTTACATTTACATCCAGTTTTAAAGCAACAATTGGGATATTTTGGGATGAAACTTGCAATTTTGAACCACGATTAGGTGATGAGGACGATACTTGGGCTGGCGTATTTCCCTCTACAAACTTCCACGCTACATCAGCGTGGGGGGAGGGTATTTGGCCTCTACGGATTTAACCTGGACCAGACCCGCTTATTATGATAATTCTTCGGAGGTGTCGGGTTTGGAGCGTGAAACCCTCCAGTTCCGAAACCGTGACTTTATCACCAAGCCTCCGTGGTCCCCATACAAAGGAAAAGTATAGTAATTATAATACAAAAGGAAAGTATTAAATTCAAAATAAAGAATTTGACAAATTTCAACATATCCTTGTATACGAAAAACTTTTTTAAACTATATCTTACCGTTTGTCCATGAACATAACTCATATACACTTTGAACTAAACAGAGGCAATTTGTTATTTGATCTCTTCGGCAGATTTGATTTCATTTAACTTTTGAAAGAAAGTCATTCAAAGGAAGTCTGTCCGACAAACTCTCCGATTAAAAATTAACACGATACATGATCAGATCTAGGTGAATAGAATTTGATAAACAGATGTTAAAATCTAAAGTGTAGATATGTGTCAAATTTTTTTCCATACCTGTTAAGAGGTTGACAATTTTTCTGTTTTGTACTTTCTCCTGAATGTAAAAGCAACAACTAATAAACACAACGACTTAGATAAATAAAATGTGGTTTGTAACTTTGTAACTAAAACTGTAGATCAATATCAAATTTTGATTATAAATAAGTTAATAAAGAGATTTCCATGCTTGGTTTGATTTTCGATGCTATGAATCAGCAAATTTTTATGTGTGAGACTCTAAACATAAAGAGTAAAACAGAGCAGCCAGTCATACATGCGCTTACCTAAGGTTCGCTATTTTATGGGGAGAGAGGGGGGGAGAGAAAAATATTTTTAAAAAAACGTATGATTGAATTTTCGGAAAAAACCTATATTTAGATTGTATCGCTGATTCTCTTCCTTATCAAGAACACGTAATATATATAAAAAAAATTTAATTCAATTCCTACTTAGGTCAACAATTTTTTTTTATTTTAGTGACTTTTTATAAATTAACTACTACTTATTATATTATTAATTGATATTAATTAATTTTTATTGAATAGTATAAATAATTTATCAAAAAGTTACAGATTTTCTCAAGAACTGAACTCGCATTCTTCACCTTTGGGTGAAAAATACTGAAATCCTTGCATTTGACCGTTTCAACTACTGTCTGCCAATTTCAATTCTCGTTACAAACTGCTAAAACTCCATTTAAAAGAATTAAAAATTAATTAAATGTAATTAATGAATCTATGCATGAAAAAACTGTATTAACATCGAGTGTTATCCATGACAAGTTTTAAAAAATGTATTTGAACTTGAGTGGATGAATCAAAAGTATTTTATTAACGATTCAAAATTTGAACAAGGTATATATAGGGAGAGTGTGAACTAACAGTGGGAATTGAAAGAAAAATTGTAGAATATTTGATCTCTCTGATCTTACCTCACATACTCCCTCTGCACAAAAGTGTGAAATCATAAGTGTTCAAAAATGAACAGTCATGAATACCATTAGAGTTCAAATTTTTATTTTCAGAGTACAGCCCATAAGATATTTGGGCTTCTTAATAAATTAAAGAAAATCGATTTTTTCTTGAGGCTCTTTTTTAAGAAACATATTAAAAACCAAATACGGCACAGAAAAATTCTATTTTAGGTACACAAATTTTTATTTATTTCAGTCATAACAGTTTTGGACTATCGCTTTTACAAACATTCAAAAGTTCGAACCTAAAGATGGTCAAGTCTTCGAAAAAATTCGTACAAAAATTTGCAGTACATATTTCTGTTCGGTATTTCTACAGTATTTTTATATATATATATATATATATATGTATATATATATATAATTAAGATTAAAATTAATAATGAAATAGGAAAAAATAGCTCAAAAGCCATCTTTTTAAATAATTGGGTTCATTATTTTCTAATTCAATAAAAAATGAAACAAGTCAAAGCATTCATTCTGCATCATTGAATAAAATAACAACTTTGTAATTAATGACGATGTTAAAGAATAATTATTTAGAACACCATTTACTATCGAATTAAAAAAACTGAATATAATTCTCTTTATTTTTTCGACGTATTTTGCTGTAAATAAAATTCGTAACTAGATTTAATTCAATTTCAAATAAACACTTAAACTTTGTGGCCGAGATGTCTTCTCGCAATTTAACAGGACATGAAATCATGTCTTTCACATACGGTAAGAGAATGTTTCAAACCAAGCAAATTTAAACACACTTTGAAGATATCCAGATGCTTTTCATTGCACATGCTTTAAATGTGGTACTTTATTATTTATATTCATAAATCAATTGAATTCCCGAAGATTACAACATGAAAGATAGCCTACTAACCAATAGAATTATAACTATTACATGTAAAAGGTAAAATATTCCAATGTTATTTATTATGAAGGTAAAAAATACTTGAAACCTTTTTTCTTTAGAAAATGTTCTTAGAATTTTCTGTCCTCTTTCTACACTTCAGTTAGGTATAATTTAAAAAAAATAAAAATAAACGGAATAATTTTGCGCTCGTGCCAAGAAATTTATCTTAGTTTACTACTAAAGTAGTTTAATTAGTTTTGGTTACCTGATACTCTTAAACTGTATTGATTTTATTTACCTGATACTCCTAACCTGCATTAGTTTTGTTTTTGATACTATTAATCATTGTAACTATTTCAGCAGTGCTTATTTGATTTTCCTAATTTATATTAATTTTGTGTATCTGATTTTCTTAATCTGTAGCTAACCTGATGCTCTTAATCTGTATCAGTTTGGGCTACCTACACCTTGGGTATTTACATTCTTAACTGTATTATATTTGGATATCTAATGTTCTTAATTTGTATCAGTTTTGGATATCTGATGTTCTTAATCTGTGTCAGTTTTGGAAATCTGATGTTCTTAAACTATATCAGTTTTGGATATCTGATACTCTTAACGTATCAGTTTCACGTATTTGATACAGAGAATCAGGCTGATACTTTATCCCATAAACCAAGCCTGCGTAATGCGGGACTCGGAGAAATTCAACAGAAAACCACATGCTAAAGAATTTTTCAGAGGTGAAAAGTCAGGTCATTAAGACGATACATACGACGTATCGTCTTATTGCTTAACATCACCAACCTCTAATAGAAGTTGCAGGTCATGACATACATTTGGGTTCAACAGAAGTAAGGTGCTCGATGTATCAAATTCTTCTCGAGAAGGACTGAAGGTACATCTGGTTGTAGGTGAAACTGAGCAAGGGAGGAGGGCTCCAATCAGAGATAGGATATCGAAGCAAAGCAGGTTGACCAATGAAAAAGCGTTATTATTATTATTATTATTTTGACGGGAATTGCGTCAGCAAGGCTGATTTTCATCTTCAGCAGTAAGGAAATTAAAGCTTTTTCTTGCTTGGTTTTGTGGTTTTGCATTTCTTAATTGCTTCAAACAGACTTGAAAATTCTCATTGGAGTTTTTGAATTTTTTTGGAACGGTATTTGCTCTTTTAATTCAAATATTTCTTGAAAGTTTATGCTAGGATTTTCTTTCTTTTGAGTGTTTTCTGGTCTCTTTTCTATTCGTATGATTACACGATTTTGTTTTGTCTTTGTCTAGATAGCAATTTGTGTGCAAGTTCTTCTTGTATGACTTTGGGTAGTTTTCTGGATTTTTAGGATTGCAGAGTATTCTTTACAAGATGTAGGGTGCTGATTGCAGTTAATGCAAGGTGGATTAAGGATAATGTAGCTGATTTGGCAATTTTCAATTGCATGATTTTGATTGCAGTTGATACATCGGATATAAGATGACGATTTTTTGTTGAAAGGTGAAGGGCTCAGCAATTATAATAGATTATTACAATGGTGCGTTTCACATATTCGAATCTAACTTTAAAGTATCATAGGTTGTTGGTATTGAATATGTTTTTGTATTTTTCTGATTTATTTATATCTATTCCGAATGAATACGAATGTCTTCTATATTTTATTTTACTACTTGTAGAATTAAAAATGAATGTATTCTACTTGTAGTTTTTCACTTACATTGATTGAATTTTGTTTTCGCTTTCTGATTCTTCTTTATTATTTTAAAGGCTGGTGTCTGATTAGAGTTTTTAATCTATCTTCTGGTGTTTCATTTAATACGCATCATTCAAATTTATCGTTAAGGAAATAAAACATGATATTATTTGATTCTTCCGTCGTAGGACAATTACTGGTGTATCCAGATATGAATTTATTTTTCTGTATCTCGACAGTAAGCCTTGTAAGATAGAGGAAATAAGAACCACTATAATCAGTTTCAATAAAAAAGAACTTAAACTGATGAAATGCACATCGTTTTAATAAAGAATGCACGAACTGGTACAAAAGGAGAAGCTGAACTACTAAAAACTGAATTTGAGAAAAGAAATTAATGACCATTTTTAAAATACTGATTCAATAAAAGATGATTATATTCCGTAGGTTGTGAAATATCGGAAGCAACATGTTTAACAACATTAACACATGTCGTACATTAACAACGTGTGTGTGTATGTGTGTATGTGTGTGCGTGCGTGCGTGTGTGTATGTTTACCCAAATTCTTAGCCGTGGACACTGAATTCCAAAATTGAAACGGCAGAAAAAACATTTCTAAGCATTTATAAATACGATTCGGTATGTATATACGACGTAAACATACTTTAGCAGATGCGTGGAATTATAGAATAAACTTTTGAGCTTTTAAAACTTCGACCTACTCCATCACAAGAGGCATAATTTATTCAGATAAAAAGCGATAAGAGATATTCTAGTTTGCATCGCGATACAAGGGCAGAGGAGCAAACGAGACGGAAATATTTCTTGTCGGTGGATTTTGGTAGGGATTTCTTTATCTCGTGTCAATTTAGGATAGGGAAAATCAGGCTTCTTCAAAAGAAAGCTGTAAAAATTAAGAATTTTTACCGTTTCACGTCGAGCGTGAAAACACGTTGAGGTGAGCAGTTTTACAGAGCGCGGGCAGAAATAATTAAATGAAAGACATAAATTAATCAGGAAATAAGAGAACATTTTTGAATTATATATATATATATATATATATATATATATATATATATATATATATATATAATGATATTTTTAAACTCTTAATTTTAATCCTAGTTTATTTCCAAAGCCATGTCTTAATTTAGCCTATAATAATATCATTCTAAAATTCAAGAGAAGCTCTGTAAAATTGCTGAAACAGCTAAACGCCAGGTACTTTCCCACACTCCGTGGGAGAGATGAAAATTGCTGACCTAAACAAAATATCTTTAAAAAGATCCCTGTGTTTCCCTTGTCTCTTATGCGCGAGTCCTGGAAATCTCCTCTAAATCTGATTTTATAAGCTCTATAAAAATTATTTTCCCTATCAAAGTCTTGGTATTTAAGACCAGGGATAATGATTGCTCGCCTCTTTTGAACACTTAGCCCTTCTGTCAATTCCGTGTTGTCACTTTCTGTGTAGTGCAAGTCGCTTTCGCTAGTAAAAAATGCCTGCTCCCGTGGTGGAATAAAAAGAACTTAAAAATTTAACCTGTCTCCTCCATGATTTCGACCTCGACTCTGCTATCTGCTTCCAACAAATAATTTAAATAAGCTTTTCATTGCACACACACACACACACACACACACACACACACACACACACACACACACACACACACACACACACACACACACACAGACACACACACACACACACACACACACACACACACACACACACACACACACACGAGAATCTGGATAATTTGTGATATTTAATTAAAATTAATTATAAATCACCTACAAACAAATGCAAATTTAGGATGTTTAGCTATTTTAAAGGCAACAAAAAGCAAAAGCATTAAAGTGTGTTTTTATTTTTTTTAATTTTCATTCAAATGCTGAATAAAATTTTCATATTAAAGTGTCATAAAAGTTTATGAAACTTGAACCTGTTCGGTGAGTCTTTTACTAACAGGTCAAGAATTTTCAAATAAGAAATTGAAATTTTTATTTTATTTTTTTATTTTCTATTCAACGTATTTCAAATATTTTCAAATTTTATTTTGATTTCTTATAAAAATAATCTTTTTATAATACAGTAAAGTGTGTTTAAATATTAAGATTGGATAAAGATGCGGTATATGCGAATGAATATTTCTCAATGGGTGGTTGCTGATATTGTGTTTTCAATCTTTTTTTTTTTAAGTCATGAGGCATGAAAGTTAAAAGACTCGAATCAAAAACTGCTATTTATGTCAAATCTTATTTATAATTTCACGAAAGTCATCACCTAAGAAAATGGAACGGAAATTGTAAATAAAACAATTCTGCTAAGCGTTTCGAAGCTACGTATATTATTTCAAGGTTATAGAGGTTACAAAAAAAGAGTTTATATTTTTATTGATAGAATCAAACAATAACCATTATTTATAATAAAAAAGACGGAACAAATTAATGTTTTATGCACTGTGGGAGGTAATTATAGATAAAAGGTTAAGAATTTACAAAACATTTTTATTTAATATTCTTTTTTTTATATAACCGACTTAGTTCATACGGCTCGTATATAGAAGAGATTACTAAACAATTTTGAAACGAATTGAAATCGAGTTATAATCAAACAATTTTGAAATGACATGAATCAAATTACCAAGAAATTATATACCAGTGATATATAACATCTTCATGGTCTGAAATGTGTTAATAAAATATTTATCAAAAAGAGTTTAGGTATTTAAAAAAATGAATCAAACTACGTTAAGTTCATGCAATTTAATATGACTTAAAAGCTGTCAATTCGAGTCAATATTATTTCTAAAATACTTCTAAGTTGTTAATTTGTAGGTGGAAACAATTAAATAGTAAAAAGATTAAAATGAAACCTGCTATGCATATTTCAATGTATCAAGTCAGAACATCATTTCTTGAACGGCCAATCACCACGTGCTCGTGCGAGTTAAATTATATTTTTATTCATTTTAATTGTTTCATTGAATGAGTCACTTTAGTATTGCAAACGATCCGAAAAACTTTGTCTCGCATTGATTCTTTAAAAAAATATCACATTTCCTATTTATTTCATTTCATATAATCACGTGCTCAAAATGATATTTTTCTAGGTTTTATTGGCTGTATTCACTAACTTATTTTTTTTTTAATCATAAATTTTGCAAAGACAATGACGACGCGTTATTAAAACCTGATTTTTTGAAATGCTCGTGCAGATAATAAAATTTTAATTTTTCGTTAACAAATTTTTGTCATTTCCAAAATAACATCATGTTCTGACATGATAATAAAGCTCAATGTGTGTGTATGTGTGTTGGCACTCTACACGCCAAACAGTTCGACCTACAGCTACCAAATTTCTCACGTGCTGGGGGCTGTGAATGTGCTCCTCGAAGTTCTTTTTTGAATTTTTAATTAAAATTTTAATTGATAAAATTTTAATTAAGGCGATAAATTTTGACATTTTATCGCCTTAACTTCTGAAAATATAGGAGCGCAAAATTCATTTTTGCATCAAATTAAAGCCTTTAAAAATTATCCTCTCAATGATACTGATGTTTTGACCTGTAAATTAAAATTTCATTTTAATGAATTTTTTAAAAAAAAATAATTTAATCGTGTTTTTCAACAATTTATTTCGTATAAATAAAAATAAAATTTCATCTGCACGAGCATCTCAAAAAATAACCTTTTCAATAACGTGTTGCCATCACCTTTACAGAAGCTCTGATTTTTAAAAAAATAAGCTAATTTCTACCACAAATAAGACACAGAAAAATGCAATTTTGAACACGTGATTATATGAAATGAAATAAAAGGAAATGTGATATATTTTATATAATAAATGCAAGGCAAAAGTTTTTTATGATCTTTTGCTGTAAAAAATTTACTATTTCGATTAAACAATTAAAATAAATAAAAATATAATTTAACTTGTACGAGCACGTAATGGTTCAATGAAAAAACATGATCTTTTATTAACGTGTTGTAATTATAGTAACAAAAGCATTCATTGAATCATCAAATATGTAATCAAGTTGTTGTTGTTGTTTTCATTGAATCATCAAATAAGTAATTAAGTTATTTTTTTTCATTGAATCATCAAATATATAATCTAGTTATTTTTTTTAATTGAATCAATGAATACATAATCAAGTAATCTTTTTTATCATTGCTGAAAACTAAGAAAGGAGGATTCGCTCTGCTATAATTTTTTAGTAAATTTATCACCATTTAATTCACAATACTGCTGTTATTAGTAGTAATCAATTGATATTAATTAATATTATTGTTAACATCATTTAATATCATCAAGAATTAGAAATTAAGGTCTCGATGCCTCAAAAGTCAGATGACAAATTCTCTGACCAATTACGTTTTCAGTGTCACTACATTTCACTCTTTTAGAATGATTCATGAGTGCAATGAATAGAACAGATGTAAATCAATTAAAATAATAGGGTTTGATATATGTTTTGACATTTTTAGCGATATCTTGAATTTTAAGTTAAATATAAAAAATTTAGGCGAAATTAAATACAATAATTGAATGATTATCCCCGGTGAACTTAGCTAGTTTTCAAGGGGTAAAGTGAAAATGGTATCAAGTGATTTATTTTCTAAACCACAATCTGAGAAAGAAGATGATACTTTACTAAATTCATTTTTTATTATTTGCGAATTTTATTATTATTTCCGAATTATTATTTACGAATTTTATTACTAATTTCGAATTATTATCTACGAATTTTATTACTATTTTCAAATTATTTTTTACGAATTTTATTATGATATATGAACACGATGTTGTTTTAGTTAGGAAGTTTTGATGTGTCCAAAATTTAAGATTAAAATATGCTTTTACCAGTATTACATTATTATTAAGCATGCTTAAATGCATTTTTAATGCATATACATTTAAATGTAAATGCATTTTTAAGGGATTAATGTGGAACTGGGACATCATTGGTGTTATTTCTTCTTAAAATCTGTCGAATTGAAGATAAAAGTTTTATATATATATATATATATATATATATATATATATATATATATACAAGGTGGCCAGAAATAAAACACCCCTACTCTGACCTCCATGGATATCGAAATACTCAGTGTAAAGGCTCAAAATTTTGTACACATACTATTCAAAATATGGGGAAACGGATTTCACGAAAAAAAAATTAGTTCCTGAAATCACCGATAGGTGGCGCTGCACAACTGGAACTATGATCAAAAGACACAAATAATAATAAAAATTAAAATGTTTATGCGGAATGGAATGCTTCCATGCTTCCTTTTTAATTTTTCTGCCCCTTGTGGAAAATAAAAATAGTAAAGAAGCTAGAACTCCCGTTGTAACTGCAATTTCATACTGTAACCAGAAAAATTTGCATAAAGCATGGTTAGAAGCCATGTTAAAAGGTGGGGAATGTCATTCTTATTAGTGATGGCTGTCACGCTGCCAGAACGCGCTTTGCTTGTGAAGTTGTTTTACGAGAATAAAGGAAATGCTCCAGCAGCACTTCGAGAGTTTCGCCGACTTAAGGATTTGCGTAAGGGACCATTGCTTCCACAAGCTCTCAGGAGAATGATCGCTCGATTCGAGGAAACTGGACATCTTGGAGTTCAGCCTGGTCGAGGACGCAAACCGGTTCGTTCAGATGTCGTTGAAGATGTTGCCACCGGTATTGTTGAACAGTCAATGGATAATGTTTTAGGCTGCAGTAGTGCACGTGCAGTGTCACGACACTTGGGTGTTCCCTATAGCACAGTGTGGAACGTACTCAGAAAAATGGTGCATTGTTTCCCGTACAAAATCCGCCCTAATCAACAATTGCTGGCCACAGACAGGGAGATGCGACTGACCTTTGCATTGACATTTCTTGCTAGAGTTGAAGTGGATGCATCGTGGCCGTGGCAGATTCTGTGGAGCGATGAGGCCCATTTCCACCTCAGTGGAACAGTGAACACCCATAACTGTCGCATATGGGACACGACAAACCTCCGTACCTTCCAAGAGATTCCACTCCACTCACCGAAAGTTACAGTCTGGTGTGGATTCACAGCCACATTCATCCTTGGACCGTTCTTTTTCGAAGAGGTTACTTCCAATGGCCTTGAGACATGTACCGTGACGGCCAACAGGTACAAAAGGATGCTCGAAACATTTGTTGTACCCCATTTGCAGCAGCGCCAATGCCTTGACACCATTACTTTTATGCAAGATGGAGCACCTCCACACATTGGACTCCCTGTGCAACAGTTTCTTCGCCAACATTTCACCACTGACAGAATAATCAGTCGCGCGTTTCCGACAACTTGGCCATCTCGTTCACCGGATCTTAATCCGTGTGATTTTTGGCTTTGGGGACACTTAAAAAACCTTGTTTATCGAGAACGTCTGATAACCTTGGCAGATTTGAAAGAGAGTATCAGTCTGCATGTGAGAAGCATCTCAGATGACCAGTTACGATCCGCAGTTGAACAAGCTGTCCACAGACTTCACATTTTACATCTTCAGGAAGGGAACCATATTGAGCAGCATTCCCTGCATCGATAACGTCCTTGTTTCATGTATGCTTGGTACTTTCAAATAAAATGTGTTTAAAACGTGTTTTTGTGTCTTTTCAGCATACGTCCAGTGGTACAGCGCCACCTATCGGTGATTTCTGGAACTAAATTTTTTTTTCGTGAAATCCGTTTCCCCATTTTTTGAATAGTATGTCCACAAATTTTCAAGCCTTTACACTGAGTAGTTCGATATCCAGGGAGGTCAGAGTAGGGGTGTTTTATTTCTGGCCACCCGGTATATATATATATATATATATAGATAGAGAGAGAGAGAGAGAGAGAGAGAGAGAGAGAGACTGATAGAGAAGTCTCGTGGTTGTTTCAAACCGGTTTAAATCGGTAAATGACTTAAATTAATTGAGATTAAAAAAAGGCAATCGAGATATTTAATAATATGGAGATAATTAAATAATAATATAATTAGATAATTAAATAATATTGAGATAATTAAAAATAATAATGTTCCCAGATGATAACTTGAAATTTACTATCGAAGATTTCATTTTCTTTTTATTATTATTATTTTCTTTATTTAAGCGTTGTTACAAAGCAAATCTTAGTGAATTCCAATAAAATAAAGCTAGTAAAAGTCGAAATCATTAAATGCATAATAATATCGCTATTATAAAATCATATTCTTGGTTTAGTCATTGATTTCATATCTAAGTGTTTTATTTACTTTTATAACAGCGGTGTCTAATTAAATTTCAACTGCATAATAGCACCCGATAAAGTAAAAAAAAAATCTTCCGATAAAAAGCTTGTCCTTTCTCAGTAACGTCTATTGATCATTCCATCCAATAATTCTAGAACAAAATAATCCTGGAAAAACCCAATCAATCGACCAGGCAAAATTAGACGGCTCGTTTTTCCACTTCCAGCCTTAATTCCAAATGACCAATCAATGGTTGGAGTGTCGAGTAGCAGGTGCAGCGAACCAACTTCCCGGCCTCCCAATTCACAGAGATCCCGACCGGGTGGAATCCCCGATCCACTTAAAATCCCCGACATCGAAAAATCCACCCCGTGCCAAGATGAAAATCGACCAATGAAAATATTTATCTTCTGATGAACATGGCGTGAGTGCGAACGGGAAGCGAATAATAATGAAGACTATAAAAAATGGTGGGGAGGGTCGACAGGGGGAAGGGGGTGGGTTAGGGTGTTTTTTTCATCCGCACTCAGCCAGAGGGCTATTACTGACACTACACGCGACCCTACTCGGTGGGTAGAAGTGTTCCAACTCTGGAAAAACATTCGATGGCGTAACCTTTTAATATGAAAGGGGATTGACGATATTGGTGTAAGTCAGGCGGGATGGAGGGTGGATAGAAGACGTGAGAAGGGAATGAAAATATAGATGATAAAGATTTCTTAAAATTTAAAAATTGTGTTGAAAAATAAAAGTGAAGAACTTGGAAACCTCTGCCGAATGTGTTTTATAGCATTAGCTAAGTGTTATTAGCATTAGTATTTTATAATAAGATTCTTCAATTTTTTTGCATGGAAATAATGTAATTACTAAAAGAATTGGTTTCTTGAGCTTTCGACGAACAAACCACCTATGGAATGTCTGTCAGTCTGCAATGTGAATGCGATCATTCGTAAGCGAGATGAAATTTCATACCCATTCTGAAAAATAAAATCGCAGATTCTTGGAAGAAATACAATGAGAAATATGTCAGTCCAATCTATTGCAATATTTCAAAAGCGTAATACATTATGCATGAAATCGAACTCAAAAATTTTGTTTTAAGGTGACCTTTAAAATGACTTTTGCCTTCGGTTGGTTTTATTTTTCGCCTACGGAATTTTGTTGACGCCACAAAACTCATTCCCAAAATAACATCATACTCTCACATGATAAAAATGACGATTTAATAAAAAGGTTACACTCATGCAAAAGGTTAATATTTCCTAATTATTGCATGCCAGTGTCATGCAAGGGGCCCTCTAAAATAGCACTTTTATTAACGAATATGCGTAAAACTTTTGAGGACACCATTACTTTTGATTTTATACTCTTTTTGCTCCTCTGCCTTACTTCTTTCTTTCTCAACTGCTTTATTTTCCATTTTTTTCTTTCGGTTAATTCTTGCACTCAGTTGAAGACACTGTTTTCAGCAAAACGTTTCTTGGAAGAACTTTTCAAGGACATCAATTTAACAATAAGATCTTGTGAAAGGATTTGGTGACAAGGTATTCCCTCCTGTAGGTTATTCAATTCTTACTATTAGTTCACACCCGCCCTACGTATATTTATATCTAGTTCAAATTTTCAATTGTTCGTAAAATACTTTCTATTCATCCAATCACGTGCAAGTAATTTTTTTTTATTGTAGTGAATGACACTTGATGTTGATACAGTTTTTTTTTAAATATTGATTCATTAATTTTTCATTCATTAATTAAAAACTAACTTTCTCGCCAAATTTTTTTTGATCAATTATTTAAAGTAATTGCAAATTTTAGACCTGGATAGCCTTGTTGGTAGGGCATTGGGTTCGCGAGTTCGAACCCGCCTTCCGAAGACTCTCCATGTTTGTTTGTAGCGGAAGTTAAATCTGTCGTGGTCAAAAAGTCCTGCATAATACCACTGGGTAATACCACTGAGAGTAATACCACTGGCAGAGCTGAGTCAAAAGTGATCGTTCTCCGTTCCATATTTAAATTACGATCTTTGGATGAATGAATGGATCTTCAGAAGCTACTGCACCCCTCCTTTTTATGTAAATAAAAACTCGAGAACGACGATTGTAATTATTTAATAAAAAGTAACTAAAATAATTTTTAAAAATTGTTTCTTATATTACTTGTTTATATTGTATAATTCGCCAACTTTGGCAATCCTTCTTGTGAAGATAGGTAAGAACGCGGAGGGAAAAGGGTTGAGTGTGGAGAGAAATCAACCAGAGAGAGTCGATGAGAGATGGATTGCAGGACGAAGGAAGAATGGTGAGAGGCGAATCTGGGGAAAACAAGTCATTCTAGGACGGACGAACGAACAGATAGGAAGTCAGTGAGAGTAGGGAATGGAGAAAGCGATTGAGTGGAGGTCAGTCTGAAACAAAATTGAAAGATGATGGGTTAATTATATATATGTTTCTAATTTTTGTTTTACGTGTGTGCTGTGTCCCGTTTCTACAAGTTAATAAAATTTTGGGACTAAATCTGGATGTGATTACTGTCTCTACCGCTCACATAAAAGAATCCCCCCCATCTTACGTATATCATGACTTCTACAGTTATGAACTGGTGCTACTCAGAATGTGAGGCATGAGGATCGTCTGTAATTCAATAACTAATGAACTCCAAACAATTATTGACAGTAAGGACTATTTTTCAATTCTTTCTATTAGTTCACACTCTCCCTATATATATATCTTGTTCAAATTTTCAATCGTTAATAAAATGCTTTTTATTCATCTACTCAATATCAAATACATTTTTTTTTAAAAAAAACTTGTAGTGGACGACAATTGATTTTAATACAGTTTTTTCAAATGTTAATTCATTCATTAAATTTAATTCATTTTTAATACTTTGAATAGAGTTTAGCAGTTTGCAATGAAAATTGAAATCGACAGGCAGTAGCTCAATCGGTAAAATGCGAGGATTTCAGTGTTTTTCGCGTGAAGGTGAAGAATGCGAGTTCAATTCTTGCGAAAAATCAATCGGTTTTTGGTAAATTATTTATATTAATTGTAATTATTTAAGGAAAAGGTAACTGAAACAAAATTTTTCTTTTTAGACTTAAGTACAAATTGACTTAAAATATTTTTTACGTTTTGGATATTTAAAAACTATAGATGTGAGTATCTTCAGCCGAAATTAATTAATAAGAAGACTAAGGAGATTTCGTCTGCCACAACCGATGTTGTCTTCAAATTATGCATATCCTTTACTTAGAGGGAGTTTTAAGAGATTACTTTCCTCCCTCAAGTAGCAAAAGTAAATAAAAACAAACTGTTTTAAAAATGTAATGAATAAAAAAATCTCAATTCGAAATGGGGAAAAAAAGATATTTTTGCATTAGTTAAAATTTATAAGAAATCTCTTCATTATTTTAACTTTTTAGGCAGGAATAAAAAAAGTAAAACTTAAGACTTAAAGAGATTTTACATATTAAATAAAAGTTATCTTAAAATCGTTAAAGCTTTTTTTCTTCATCTCATATCACTATGCTGTTATTATTCCTATTAAAAAAAATTGTAGGGCCGATGTATGTATTGTTTGGGTATGCATACGTTTGCTGACCGACAGACGAAAAAGTACCGTTACTGGAATAAGGTAACAAATCGTTATTCATTAGTGTTGTCGCAAAAGACATGTCTACAAATAGAATTAACGAATAATATTGTTTTAAATATTTATCGTTAATTAAGGCTTTACTTTTCTTTCTTTCATATCATTTCCCTGTTAAATGCAATATTAATATTTATAATGACAATATTAATATTTATAATTAATAATGTTCTTTAAATATTTCAAGCAATACTGGTAAAACAAACCTCTAATATCATGAATCAGGTGACTCGCAATGTACCAATCATCAAAAGAATAAACACACATTATTTACATAAAACATTATTTAATAGAGAGACAGTTATTCTATATAATTAGCTATAAATAAATATTTCTTACGTTATATAACATTATATCCGATCTGATACACGGAATTACGGGTTATCACTGTAACTATAAATCAGTAATAAATTGTTCGGTATCTCAAATAATTAAAAAGCTTGAAGCTTCGAAAAATAATTTGCTTCCGGTGTAATCTGATAATTATCTTTATGACATTTTCCCTTTTATAATAGTATTGCGAAATGTATAAATTACCCGAAAATATAAAAAAAAGCGGAAAAAAAGATTTTAAAAATTCATTCAAAACATAGTAGTCGAAACCACAACAATTATTGTTGGCTCCAGAAGATGATACTCAACAAAATCTATTAAGTTTATTTTTTTATTGATTTATATCTGCTTATACACGTATTGCTGTTCAAATAATGCAGAAAAATTATCTGTTAAATTCCATCTCCTCTTTTTATGAAAGCCATAAAGATGAATAAAAGCGATATCAAAATCGACGGAAGAAACGACTGACTATAAGTATAAAACTGAGGCAATTACCCCGGAGCCACCATAGCTCAGTGGTTAGAGCACTGGTCTCGTAAACCAGGGGTCGTGAGTTCAAACCTCACTGGTGGCTGATTGTATAAGTGCTATACATTTTTCAAAGAAAATGAAAATATAAACTGTATAAGTGAAATGCGCTTTTTAAAGAAAATTAAGATATAATCGTTTAATATTTATGAAATTAATTTATTTTACTGACTCATTGATTTCCTTTTTGGTTTTTTTTTGTCATGATAGTGGTAAGTGGTGAATTTAACTCTTAAATACATGATTGTTTTGAATTCATATATATAAAAAAGTCATTTATAATAGAGAAATATTCACAAGTTACGTAAAAAATAAATTTTAAAAAATCCGGGTTTATACGATACATTTATATTGAAAAAAGTTGCATGTAGGCTTTTGGCAGGAAATAGTATTTCCTAAAATTCTGTTGTTGTTGTTACTTATGGAACTTGCCATGGACAAGCCGCCGCTGACTATATCAGTAGGTTTTAAGCCGAAAGAAGCGCCTCTTGTTTCAAGTAGCGCTAACTTCGCCAAGAGTACGACTTAGCTACACACTCATCAGAGTCGCTTGCTCCACCCCTTTTTTCAGGGGGGAGCACTTTCATACATCTCACAGATAGAACACAGTAGAGCAACCACGCCCGAACCAGGATTCGAACCCGGGACTCCCAGAACACGAGGAAGACGCGCTACCTCTGTACCAGAAAGTCGGCCGCAAAATTTTGCTAAGTATTTAATACAATTTTTAAATACAACATCAAATATTGATAGTTTTTCTGACAACAGACGAGAAGTAATTTTTTTAACAATTAAATTTGATAAATCCCTCTTTTTTAGGGAACTCGACAATATAAACAATCTCTTCAGGCGACACAATGAACTTCATCATTGCCCATATTCAAATGAAATAAATAAATAACTAAACAATTTACCCACCAAAAGTATCCCAACTTTTTCTTTCATACATGGTTTATTGTCTATGGTTATAAATGGGGTTTGGAAGAATAAGAGTAGATTGGATGCAGACAACTAGCACAACTCTTCCCTTATACCCTACAGAACCAACGAATCACGCTCTCACAAAGAAAAGCAAATCACAGGGCACAGACGGAATTCTGATTCTACAATGTCTGTTTATATGTTTGCAGTGTTATTTATTTATTTATTCAACATATTTTTTCTCTTCGATTATTAATCTCTATATAGTTTACCTACAGCTAATGGCACCAAGAATTTAAAGAGGATGTGTTTATAAATATTAACATTTCTTTATATGTATCATAGAAAAACAATTAGCAAAAAATATAAATTTTCCCAAACAGTAATATCTAAAAATAGAAATATTTAAAAGAAAATTGTATCTAGAGAGCGCCATTGCTGCTACAACTAGGACACAGATGAAATGAACAAAATTGGCAAAAAAAATTTAAAAACAAAAGTAGAGATAATAATGATACAATGAATCCGGCCTTAAGACTTTTTCAAGGGTCACCCTCAGGCAGGGATTTGTTTTCTTAGTTTTGGTTTCGTTTTGCGTGATTTTTTCTGGTTGCTTTTTAATTAAGATATTATCTTTTTCTTGGGATTTTTGGGGCACGGGAAATCAATTTTTGACTTACCGTCAGATTTCTCACAGAAAAAATCTCTTTTTGAATCCCTGCCTGAGGGTGACCCTTGAAAAAGTCTTCAGGCCGGATTTATTGTATTATTATCTCTACTTTTTTTTTTTAATTTTTTTTGCCAATTAACATTTTTTTGTAAGTTCTACCTATTGTCGCCGTTTTTATATATTCTTATCCCCTTCATTTAATGATTACTTCGTCAAAATATTAAATATAAGCGTTCTAAGATTTGACACCATTGGGATTCTCTGTGGAGATCACTAGGTGATTTGTCGTCTCTCTCTCTCTCTCTCTTTTCCACTTGTGTCCATCCAACTGGTTAGATAGCTCAATGCTCTAGACAGTGAAGGTATAGTGTGACGTTATGTTATATCACAATCCATAGTTATTACATGTTTATGAAAACAGCAAGAAAATTAGGCAAAATATTTCTTAGAAAATTACGATGGTTTGCTGTGCCTATTTCAAGTATTTAATCCCAAGTTTAGAAGGACTCGCGAGATCTTGAGGGCAGCTTTTGAGTTTCATCTTATGATTTTTCACTTTTCAGTGTAAAGTACAGCAATTGTTATAAAACCCATGGCAAACACTCTTACGTTTAAGAATGCCAATGAAAACCAGCCCAAAGTTACTATACAACGCTGTCATTAAAGACTGCCCCCAAACTATCCTGCATACTATCTTACTTCCACGAAGATTTGAGAGCCGGCGTCCTGGAATACGGGTTGCCCATATTCCCCGAATGTCCCGGTTTAGGTATGGTTGTTCTTCTGTGTTTAATCTGTAAGAGGCATGAATGCCCCCCCCCTGTAAAAAGAGGTTGTGCAAACGAATGTGATGAGTATGTAGCTAAGTCATACTCTTGGCTCTAGATGGCGCTACTTCAAAACAAGAGACGCTCCTTTCGGCTCAAAACTCGCTGATGCCTCGACGGAGCTTGTCCATGGCAAGTGCAACTAACAACAACAAGAACAAGATTCAGAAACATTAGACAAAGTCATGAATGTCACGGGTAGTTATTTTTTTTCCTGAGTCACTCATAAAAAAGTTATGTGCTCCGAAGTATAGAAAAGAAAAATAGTATTTATGGATTAATTATACAGTTTTGGCGATCAATAGTTATGAAATATCCATCTTTGGTGCGAATCTAGTGAGCGACCTTCAACAATTTTTTTGGTATAGAGTCAATTTTTTTCACTCACGTACTCTATTAAATTATTGTTCACAATCGTTCCCCCCCTTCTTTTTTCTTGTTTTTGTTACAAG
This sequence comes from Argiope argentata, assembly GCA_026289955.1. Lineage (NCBI taxonomy): Eukaryota > Metazoa > Arthropoda > Arachnida > Araneae > Araneidae > Argiope > Argiope argentata. The sequence goes on from JAOUZG010040464.1 coordinate 3,728,807, forward strand.
AAAAATAAATTTATAGCAGTAATTATTTCCAATAATATTCACATACTTGGTATATATACTTTTAGTAGTATTCCTAGAAAACTAATTTATGAATTTTAACATTATCTATAAATAGGTTCGTACAAATTATTAAGGGGAACGTTGAAATTTCGATTAATTTTTAATTAATTTATTAAATGTCTTTTTAAAATTTTAAAGGCGGATCTTAGAGAGCGCCTATTACATAAGTAGTAACTACGTGCCGAATTCGGTGTCTATAAGCACTCCAGTTTGCTCTGAAGTGAGTTTTAAATGCGCTGTGTAATTGCAGATATAATCGTTAAAACAAAATGTGTTAATACCTATAGGATTGTGAATTATCATTTTTTATATGTCAACATTAAAGTACTTCTCCTTTTTATTCTTCTTGTCAAGTAATTTCATATTCCTCTAGCCATCTAACACGACCAGCTGGCTTCACCGACAATTTTGGTTCTGTTTGATAAATTCTTATAGGTAGACTTCCTATTGTAATTTAATCTGAGTTAAATCTCTTACGCATAATTTAATATTCACAATTATTTCAAGAAACGTTCTTTTAATACATGGTTCTTCCCTTTTAAATGCGATTTGATTAAGGTATATCTTAAAGAACATTTATGATATTTGATTAAAGCATGAAAACGATTTGAATTTTAGAGCAACGTGGTGATCTTTGTAGAAAATTAAACAAAACATAATTTTAAGAAATTGCCAAAATTTAGGAAGAATTTGCACAAATATTAATCTAATATCATTGAAAAATATTTTTGAAACTTTAATATGCTATGAAAATTATTTTTATTTTGTAATATTTTCAGATGCTATCGTTGAAAAATGAGAAAATTCGCTTAATATCAAGTAAAATTTTGATTAAAAGTTTATAAAAATCACTCCAAAGTGAACTCTCTCTCTCTCTCTCTCTCACTCACTCACTCACACACACACACAC
>JAOUZG010040464.1:3729876-3745968 GCA_026289955.1 Argiope argentata
AGAGAGAGAGAGAGAGAGAGAGAGAGAGAGAGAGAGAGAGAGAGAGAGAAGCCAAACAGTTTGAATTAATAGCAAAACTGTATAAAACTAATAGACATACACATTACTTCATTATTATTAGAAGGGATTAACACAGTTTTCAAGCTCTGCTTAGAAATAAAAAAACACCCAAAGCAAAGACAAGAAACAATATTTTATAAATTACTAATTCAGTTTTGGTTTTTCAATTTGCTTTCAAAAAAAGGAACGGTGATTATTATCTGAGATTCGTCAATGCTTCCCTCTATTAAATCTTTTATAACTTTGTAGACACGTTGTAATTGTATTGGAATAGTCATGAGCTTTGAAGATATATTTTTAAATAAATTCTTTTCTTTAAATACCATGTTTACCTTCAAAACGTGACTGAACTTCTGAAGAAAGTCACGTAGTTTCAGTATTTTGACATAAAACTTTTAATGTTGACTTTTTTTTTATTCCTCCTAACTTTTAGTACTTGCAATGAATTTAAAATTAATTTTTTTTTCAATAAGCTATTTTGGTATATATAGCTTCAAAAATATAATATTTAAAAAGAAAAATTTCAATTTCTTGTAATGGTTTGATGGTTTGCTTTTTGTATTTGTATCTTAAAAATGTTATTGCAATTTCAGATTCATATTTGTATCTGAGAAATATTTTTACAAATACAATAATTTTAATGCTAGAAAAAATACTTTAACAACTTTCGCACTTAAACAACTTTTTTTCATTTTTTAGAATTCAAAAATTAAATATATTTTATTTGCAATTTAATAGTACATTTCCATATTAAATTAACTAACGATTAATTAAAGTGAAAAGCATAGAAATATAATTTAGCCTTGCAAGAATTAGAAAACAAAGTAAAATGGGTTGCATTTCAACATTCAATAAAAACTCTGCATGCCAAGTTAAATTTAGCTAGATTATAAAAACGATAGCTTCAAAAATACATCAAAAATGCAATAATAATAAACATAAAGTGGTACTAATAGATCGTCCAACTTTATCGCCAAATTTGAAGTCATCACCAATGAGTTTCTAAACCGCCAATTATGGCAATTCGGTAATGGTGTAATCCGTTGATCTTTATCGCCAAATTTAAATCCGTCGCCAATTAGTTACTAAACCGTTGGCGATCGTTGCCGAAGACGGTCTAATACATAAGTACCCATAAAATAAATTTAATTTAAAGATGTATTTCTTCTTTTTCGCCGCTAATTTATAATTACTATAAATATAAAAAATTAATATCAATTTTTCACAAATTCTCTAAATAGGTAGCACCTTTTGTATAGAATAAAAATATCATTAAATTAATAGCGTGACTAATAGTTAAATTCTGATAATATTAAAATACAGTATTATTATCAAATGTAAACAAAAATTGCAAAATTTCAATAAATTTCCTTATAAGGATGAGAGAGAAAACACGATTATATATTATTCGATTATTTTATCTGATGATAAAGAAATCGATTATACTTGCGTTATAAATAAGGAAATAGACAAATTAAAGCACTTAAAGATATTTGGATAAGATTACTGAATTAAAAAAACAATATTTTGGCTTATAATGAAAATAAATATATGATAACGCGTTTTTGATATTCGCCTTAAAAATTATGACACTGTCAGCCAGTTTATCTAATGAATAGAACACTTTATTTTTGTTAGGCTTTCCATTTTTACGGTTTCAATTCCATTGCTTTAATAAAATAAATGTGTCTGCGTGTTGTGTGCGTCGCTCTAGAGGAAGTGTACAGTTAAACCTAGAGTTACCAAACTTGGTACTTAAATAATTTGAAAGGAAGGTATATGCAGTTTGGAGAGATTAAAAATTAATTAGAATTATAATCAATGTAAAATAAAGAAAAAATTTGACATTTTCCAACTCTTAACTTTCGAAAATGTCATAGCAAATATAATTTGCAACATTTCACAGTTTAAAAAATTATCTTTAAAATCAAATACATTTAATATTCTTGCATTTCTTTAAATTTTGCCAATTTTAATAATGTTTTAGGCTTAATTTCCAACAATAGATTGACCGAAGATTCAAACCATTTATATTGTTTTATCATCATGTCAAAACATGATGCTGTTTTTGGGATGAGGTTTCTGGCGTGAACAAAAATCCATTGGCAAAAAATAAAAATTTTAATATCTACACCAACATCTTAAAAAAATCAGTTTTTAATAACGCGTTGCCATTGCATTTACAAAAGCTCTGATATAAAAAAAATAAGTTAATGACTACAGCCAATAAAACCTAAAAAAATGTCATTTTGAGAGCGTGATGATATGAAATGAAACAAATAGGAAATGGGATGTTTTTTCAAACAATAAATGCGAGGCAAAGTTTTTTTTGGATCGTTTGCAATGCTAAAGTGATTCATTCAATGAAACCATTAAAATGAATAAAAGATATAACTTAACTCGCACGTGGTGCTTGGCCGTTCAAGAAATGTTCTGACATGATACATTGAAATATGCATAGCAGATTTCATTTTAATTTTTTTTTTTTTTGTATTTTTAATCATTGAATCCCAAAGTGTTTGTTCCGTAAGTATCATAATCTAAATCTGTTTAACAGACATTTAGAAGACGATTCTTAATTTTTGATAATATTTTAGCTGAACTGCCACAATTTCAGCTAAAATATTATCAAAAATTAAAAGCAAACGATTTTTTTTCTTTGAAACATATTTTTATTAATATTATTTCATTTATTTATTTGCTGTATAATAGCTGGTGAACAATTGTAAACTTTCTGAAGTCTAGCAGTGGTTTGAAATATAAAGGCTGCTAAGTTGAAAGAATAAATAAAACGATGGAATTCTAAAATACTTGGAGTATTATTCAGTTTTAAGAACTTAAAAAGCTCTGCAAGCTATAATTTGAAGCTTAAGAAAATGGGCAGTTTTCTAAAAAGCATGCAAAAGTCTTTTTTCATTGTTCAAAGTTAAGGAATCTCTTTCATACGTGTGTATTTTATAAGCAGAATAAAAATGGAGAGTTTTCAATACTTGAAAACTTATATTATCGCCGGGCAATCGATTTCAAAATTTGAAATGAATCGAGCTTTGAATTATCTTAAGAAAAGAAAAAAAAGCGAAAGTTAAAAACATTTTAATAGTATTGTAAAGTCCGCCAACTTTGGCAACCCTTCTCATCGCACCTAGCAACCCTTTTTGTGGAGATGCGCAAGAGCACAGAGGGAAAAGGGTTGTGAGTGAGGAGAGCAATCAACCAGATATTCGATGAGACATGGATTGCAGAATCAAGGAGGAATGTTAAGAGGAGAATCCGAGGGGGAAAAACAGGTCATTCTGGGAGTGACGAACCAAGGGATGGGAGGTCAGTGAGTTGAAATTGGGGTCTAGAATTGACGAAATTAGGGGGGGGGTAAAGGTCAATCTTATTCTAAGACTGACGAAATTGAAAGATTATGGAATAAAATTGAATGTATTACGTATTTTTGTTTTATGTGTCTGCTGTGTCCCGTATCTACACGTAAATAAAAATTTAGGACTAAAACTTGATGAGATCATTGTCTCTACTGCTCACATTAAAGAAACCTCACGTCTTACAAGCATTATCTGATGAAACAATGCAATCAAACTGCTGTGAGGGGTCTCTGCGAAATCTTCTCGCATAACCTTTAATAAACATATAATTCCACCTGTGTGTGTGTGTGTGTATGTGTGTAATTTCAGATACAAAATTCATACATTTTGAAGAACATATAATTTTCTTTATATTTTTAAAAGTTTTAGCATTGGTTAACAATTGCAGTGCACTTAATTCTTAAAAAGTATAAAATTTCGAAGTTCCTTTCCGAATTTCCCTCCCTCCCAATGTATACCTCCCTCCCTTCCTCCCTTCCCTACTATGACACAATGTCTCACCGGGATATTGTGTCATAGTAAAAAAAAAGAATGGGGGATTCATTTCAGATTTGAGATGAGAAGTTTTCAGCATGGTGGTCGGTTCTCACCTCTGTGATGAAAACAGGAATGATGTGGGATCAACTACTCACTATCAATGATGGTATGTACCTCTTAAAGACGGAATTGTATCGTAATCAATGATAACCTTTAAAATTCAGCTCCATATATATCTTCGCCGGATTCTGATCATTCAGCTTTTTCTGTATGCTTTAGAAGAGATTGGAGTTGTCACTTTTGATTATTATGTCACTGTTCATAAAAAGTTTTTTTTAATGTTTCAACTCACAGCTATATATTTTTCTTCTGGTTTGGTATTTCCCTCCTGGTTTGACAAAATTGTCTTCTGAAAATAAGAATCGCAGTTTTGAGATCCATACACTAACGTTATCCATTAATAAATATGGAAGCCTAGAATACGGAGATCTGGTACTATTTTTCTCGTTATCTGGCTATGGTTTTAAATTCCGAAATTCGACTTAAATTAAAAATCAGTCTTTTAAAACTAATTAAATCCTATTAATCTTCAAAACGCTATTTAAATATAAAATATCTGCTTAAAAACTGCTTTTGATTTTTTATTTAATTGTGTGTCATGAATTTCACTACTATTTAGGTAGATTAATATTTAATTCTCGGTATTATCCCGTTAGCCGGGCTCAAGCGAAAAATCACCAAATAACGTAGAATTCCGCCAAATTTCTTACAGCGAAAGCGAAAAATCACCAAATAACGTAGAATTCCGCCAAATTTCTTACAGCGAAAGCGAAAAATTGCCAAATAATGTAGAATTCTGCCAAATTTCTTTGGCAATTTTTCACTTGTACCCGGCTAACGGAAATGTAACTAATTCTCAATGCATAGTATAATCAAAGTTGAAATCTAGTTGTGTTGATAATTAACAGTATTTCTCTTGTTTTAAAGTATAGAATTTGCTGAGTTTTTCGAGAAAATGTGAGAATCACTTTTTCTTTTTTTCTTTTTTTTAATGTCTCTAAGGTCTGCGGTTTCATTTTTTTATGGCTGCCACCGGGTCGTAAAAGTACTTTTATTGTAAACTGGGAACTGTATACAAGCGCCACCATAGCTCAGTGGTTAGAGCACTGGTCTCGTAAACCAGGGGTCGTGAGTTCAAACCTCACTGGTGGCTGAAGCGGTTGCAATTTTATATGAATACCCTAATTTTACAGAATGAAATGCTTCGTCTCTACGACAATTTAAAATCAATAATTCTCATTCCAATTGTTTTATTTTCCAAGGTTGATTATCAAAATAATGCCAAGTTAAATCGAATTTCCTTTCAATTAATAAACAAACATGATTAATTCAGGTGTATTGCTTTTCGGAACATGGGTAATAATATTACAGAGCAAACGACATCAACCGAATCAATTCGTGAGGCCATACGTCATCAGATTACTGCTCTGTGACGTCATAAATATGCCAGCGTGCTGCCATCTACTGCATTATTATAAAATCTTACCAGCATTTTTCACTTTTGAACGCTTGAGTATTTTTGAAGAACTGGGTGAAAAAATTCTGGAGGGACAATGAATTCTATAAATCTTTTTGTAATATTTATTTTTAAAAAAATACTTTTTAATACTTTAAAAAATAGTTATTTTCTTTTTTCGATAGTATAAGTATGATTATAAAATAATTATTTTCTTATGCAAGGAATTAAACTGTAAATTGATTTTAACGTTAAAAAAGAAGAGCAGATTTAGTATCCTATTTTTTTTATAGATTAGATACTTATTTAAAGAAAATGAATTGATTTTTAGAAAGTTTCCATTTGCCATGAATTGTATTAATTCTTTTAAATGGCATACAAAAATGTTCATATTTAATCATGTGACTTTTTTATTAAGAATTTTGTACATAATAAAAAATATTTATTATTATATGAGAGCATGGCGTTTTAGTCAGGAGGTTTTGATGTCTCCGAAATTTAAGGGCAAAAAATATTTTTTACCTGCTTTTACCAGTATTGCATTATTATAATGTATGCTCCTTTGACAGCCAATTCGTTTTCAAAAGGTTGGCCTGCTTTTACCAGTATTGTTTTAGTATTACTTTGCTTTTTTGATAGCTGTTGCGTTTTTAAAAAGCTGACGAAGAGCTATGACATCATAGCTGTTATTTCATCTCAAAATCAGTAAAACAAAACTTTGTTCTCCAGTTGAAAATGAAAGTATATATATATATATATATATATATATATATATATATATATAAAGAGAGAGAGAGAGAGAAGTAGAGAGACCAATAAAGAAGTCTAGTGATTGTTTCAAACCGGTTTAAACTGCTTAATGAATTACATTAATTAAGACCAATAATAACTTAAAAATAATAATGTTCTCACAGGATAACTTGAAATTTACAGTCGAGGATTTCATTTTTTCCCCTTCTTTTGGTTGCTACTGTTGATTTAAATGCATATTTCATCGTCGATTGTGACTGATATGCTACATTAAAATGAAACCTCAATAAAAAAAAGGCATTAATATAGGTAAACATTAAATAGATAGCCCAAATGGAACCATGAAATCGCAATTCAAATATTAAAGAAAAGTTAATCCTTCATAGCTTGCATATTCATTTGAAATAAACCATTACAAAAGAAAATTAAAAAAAGCAATGTAAAGAAAAATTTTAATTCAATTCCTACTTAGGTAACCTAGAAAATTTTTATTTTAGCTACTTTTTATTAAATAATTTCAATTAATATATATAATTTATAAAAAAAAAGTGTCTGACCGAAACAAAATCAAGTCCATATCCGTTGAAAATAAATCAGAATACGCGGCGTATGCGTGAATTTTCAAAGCCAATTGGGGCAGCTTAAATGTGTGAATTTTCTGCGCCAGTTGGAGTAATGCAGTACAGATTAGAAATTTTTAATTTCCTTTATTCTGTTTTATGTTAATTCAAAAGTACTTCAAAATGAAACCGAAAAATCTATGAATTAATAACGTTTAATTTTAAATATTTAATTTTTAATATAAATTAATTTAAAACCAAACACAAAGAAAATAAACAGAATCGCTTGTAATAATCTGTCGAAAACATGTTAAGCCTTACCTAGTTAGCATGGAATTGAAGGGGAAAAAAAGAACTAAAGACTTACTCGCTTGGCGGTTGGGAAATGAATATTTTTGGGGGAAAAGTTAGCTCTTAATTAATTAATAAAAAATAACCAAATTAATAATTAATATTTGAAAAAACTGTATTAACAACAAATGTCATCCTCTACAAGTTAAAAAAAAATGTATTTTATCACCTATACTCTCTAATGGAACCGTTATTCAAAGAGCACTTTGAATAGCATTAGCGTACATTAGTGACGCAATATTGAATTTTGGCGTTAATTTAACATTTCTACTGAATGCTTTGTGTCATCCCTGGCCAGATTTTTTGGCGATTAAACCCTGACATACAATTAATAATCTCAGAAAATTGAATTTATGTTTTAGATATGTTTTTCTCAGCTGAATGCAACAAAGACCTGACGCAGAGCTACAACCTCAGTTATAAAATCATATACCAAATTTGATATATTTAAATGGTTTCTACCTTAACACATTCGCTGCCACCAAAATTTATATATCCACCCTCAGAAGCCGAATTAAAAGAAAGTGTTTTAATGATTAAAAACGTTCCTAATATTTTAATAGTAAAGCCAGAAAAAAAGAAAAACCTTTTATTTTCGTGTTTAGTAAAAATAATGCTTCACTAACGTGCCACAAAAACCTCATCGTTCAACCTCCAAATCCGAAATAAAACTAAAGCAGTTTACTTATCATACTCGATTGTCGCCCCAGAGCGTCACCGGCATGGAAGGTAGCGCCATGCTGACGCGCCAGCGCGTCAGTGGCAGCGAATGTGTTAAGTTGACAGTACAAATGTCAGTACAAATCGACAGACGGTCCTGAAACAGAAATTCGAATTTACATTTTTTTTATCAAACAAATTTAATTATTTCAGATACGAATTATTTTTATTTTAATTTTTTGAATTTTAATTTAAGTTTTCTTTTCTTTGGTGATTTCCTACGAACGCAAAGCAGATAGTTATATATATATATATATATATATATATATATATATATATATATTTCCAAAATGCAAAAATTTTCTACCTTTATCCTCGGAACACATACATTCACGAAAAGGTTAAAAGTTGCGCTTTCGATAATATTTTGACGTCACCTGCTATCTGGAAAAATCCAGATCCTTGCAACCGAGGTTTGAAATTTAAAAACATTATTATCTCGGCAGATTGATAGATTATTTTTGTTCAAAATGTGTAAAATGGTAAATATTCCCAGGATGTTTGTTTTTTATATTTTTAAAAACAATGATTTTTTTAAAACAAACCACAGACAAAAAAAAAAGTGAGGCCATTATCTTTTGTTACGTATCAAGTTTTGGCGAAAATAAAATTTCGAAATTCCAGGTAACGTATTGTGCTACTGAGTGCCCAAAAGAGCATTAAAATTTGCTATATTTAAAGACATACAAATTATATATAAATTCCCTTATGTTACACACATTATGCAAGAATAGTTAGAAATATTGGATTTTCATTTTAGCGCGTAGGTAGTTTTTGAATAAATCGTGCTAGTTAAAAAAGCATTTTTCAGAATTTTAAATAAACTTTTAATTGAAAATTCATCGAAATGTGAACTTTTTTTTATATACAAATGTCTTAGTAAATTAGCAGGTAAAAATATATCTTTTCACTAATTAAGTATTTTTAATTAAGATTTTTAGTTTAGCTCATTTATATTTTGTTCTCTAGCATAGCCTGGTTGTTAGGGCGTTGAATTTGCATCCTGTGGTCTTCACGAACCGAAGTCTCTCCGTGTGTATGGTGGCTGGCGCACCATACAACTCTGTCGTGATCCCAAAGTCCTCCATATCGAGAGTAATACCATTGAGGATACTGGGTCGGTAGTAATTTTCTCTGGATCAAATCTAAATTACGATCTGTGGATGAAGGAAGTAAATACATGAATGAAGTTCGCCCGTAAAAAGGATTTGTGACGTCTGTGAGTTAGAAGTCAGACTTCTGCTTTTGGGTACTCAAGGTCATACCCTCAGAAAAGACTGCACCTCTCTTTCCGTTGTAAAGCGGAACACGAGAGCAACTTTAACAAAAATTGTTATTATTTAATAAAAAGTAGCAAGAATGAAATTCTTAATCACCTATGTAGAATAATATTCCTAATTCCTAATTACCTTTTCCTAATTACCTTAATTTTTTAATAATGATGATTTTAAAATTTTTTTTATTCTACTTATTCTACTTGTTTTTTATTCTATTAATATAAGGATGAAATGACGAATAAAGGAGATAATGATGATTTCAAATATATACGTAGCTTTGAAAGAAAAAGCGTATTTTGATGTAAATTTTAGCATTTATTTACAAAAGCTAAGGTTGATGTGTAGAAAAAAATTATTACTGTTTTTCCTTTTTCTTTTTAACATTATACGAGTAGCATATCTTAGTGTGTACCTAATTATTATCTAAGAATTATGTACAAGAGGAAAATCTTTGTATACAGTATATGAAATTATTTATGAAATTTCGGGATTTTTTTCCAACCATATTAATCATAAATCCATTTTTAGAGCATTCACCATTTTCCACAATGCATTTGCATTCTGCATAACATAATGAACACTGATTATACATTTCGTTAAAATATCTTGATTATTGTTTGAAATTTGACGATACTCATATGGTTCAATGATGAAAAAACTCGTTTTTCAGAAAATGCATTTTAAATTTTTATATGTTCATAAATAAACATGCCGGCGTCCTGGTACAGGGGTGGCGCGTTTTCCACGTGATCTAGACATCTGGAGTTCGAGTCTCGGTTCGAGTATGGTTGTGCTGTATTCTATTAGTAAGGAGTATGTTTGTGCCCTCCTGTAAAAAGTGGTTGTGGAAGCGAATGTGTTGGGTGAGTAGCAAAAAGTCGTACTCTTTGCCCTAATTGGCGCTACAACAAAAACAAGAGACTCTGATTACGCTTAAATCGTTGACCACCTCATCGAGCTTGTCCATGATAAGTGCCATAAGAAACAACAACAAAAACAATAAATAAATATCTCTTATCTATCAACTTTGGTATAATTTGACCTGTAATTTACTAATAGAGACAAAAATAAGGACTTCACTAGAAACAAAAACGTATAAATTTTTTAAAACATATTTAAAAAAAAAGGAATTTTTTAAATCAAATTTAGGTTTTTAACCTAATCGTTTACTTTAAATAAATCTTTTGCGCCAAATTTTTGAGAAATCAGATTTACGACTGAATATAAAACACAAAATACAAAAGAAAAGATAATTGAAAGAAAACTGAAAAATAACCACAGTACAATTCAAGTTCCCCTTCAAGTTTTCTTAGTTAATAATTACTCTTCGTATTAAGTCTTTTATTCATTAATAAATTCGATTTTTAATAACACTTTCATTTGTTTTAAAGTAGCTTTTCTCAATATATAAAGGGTCACGGTATTTCAAGGATTGGCAAAATGCGGAATAAAAGATGAGTTATGCGGAACAGCAACCACTTTTACTCTTTTTTTTTAATCTGAAATATGCAAAGTGAACTTCTGTAATCGTTGAAAAAAATCGGACTTCAGATTGTAATGAAACTCCACGTTGACTACCACCATATTATAACAAATCTCCACCATCAACACGCTGTCGTGAAAATACTATAATGGGGTAAAGTCTGTCTTTGTGTATAATAAGTCAAAAATGCTTTGAGCTAGATAGGGGAAATTTGATACATGCCTTTACATCAAATTGGCGCCGACATCCTGGAACAGGGGTAATGCGCCTCCCCCGTGATCTGGGCATCCCGGGTTCGAGTCGCGGTTCTGACATGGTTGTTCTTCATCTGTTCTACCGGTGAGATGTCTCAATGTGCCCCCTCCCAATAAAAAGGGGCTGTGCAACGTGATGCGTCAGTAGCTGAGACGTACTCTTGGCCCTAGTTGCCGCTACTACAAAGAAGAGACGCCCGCTCGGCATACAATCGTTGATTGAGTCAATGAGATTGCCCATGGCAAGTGCCCTCATAAACAGCAAAAACAACAATAACAAAACAATTTGTAAATGTGTATCAAACTTTAATTTAAATCCATTCTCTTGAAACTATGAATCGAGGCTCAAAATAGGGACAAATAGGTTAATATCGTGTTCATGAAAACTTTCAAAAGCCATTTAAGTAAAATTTTCTTCAACATTTATAAAATAATAGTTAATAAATAAATCAAAGGGAATGGTCTGCTCAAATTTTTCTTGCATACTCACAAATAAACGTATCATCATTTACTATGATATTGTGATTCTCACTAATAAACTTATTATTTTTCAGAAAACGCATTGCATGGCATTGGCGTGATGCAATATTAAATGTACATACATTATTATATATTAATTTAATATTATATAATATTAAATTTTAAAATATCAAATTTTGGCGTGAATTTGACATTTTCACTGAATTTATCGGGTCATCTTGGAGAGTATTTTGGCGATTAATCCCTAATATAAGTTAATAGTATCGAATTGAATTTGAGTTTTAGACACGTTTTTCTCAACTGAAGGAAAAAAAATGACACAAAACTGCAATAATAGTTTTAAAAAATCCTATGCTAAATATGATCGATTCAAGTTATAGCGAATTATCGCATTTGTATATTTCGCCAAGTACAGATCGACAGACAATCAACTCGTTGTTGGATTTAGTTCAAAATTTGACAGGTATTTACACAATAAACATTAAAACTGTGTGCCCTATTTTATTTATCTATCCGAATCTATCTAGTTCTCTTCGTTTTGTAAATATTGTGTTAACTAAGATTCGATTATGACTGGTTAGACGAACTTGCTGTGAAAAGATTTTAATCAAAATTTGATAAAAAATCTAAAAATTTAGTCTTAAGACTCTTCTTCTTCTGTACAGCCGACCACCCCGCCACCACTGAACGTAGCAGTATAGACAGGATTTGTTATGGCCGACTGTGGACTGTAGCAATATCCATCCTTTAACTGAATCTGTCAAACTGATATTCTCTTCTATATAATTGACCCCAAATTGGTCATAAACTGATCACTTCCTCCTCTACAAACTTTCAAATAGTTGGGAAAAAACTGGCAATTTTAAACATCATGTCCTTCAGAGTCCTAAGATTAATTGGAACCCTCAGTATAGTTTTAAGACTGTATACCAAATTTCAATTGTCTAGTTCAAAGCGTTTTTGAGCCAACTTTGTGGCGGACAGACGGACATTTTCTAAAAGTTTGTTTTTCGAATTCATGGATATCAGAAACGCGGTAATCCGTTCAAAATCCCAAGTTTGATTTTTAAAAAAAACGATTACTATACTTTTTCATGTATTACGTACACGAAAAAGAAAAAGAAAGCAAAAATAGTTAAGAAAAGCATTTATGATCTGACGAATAACTAATTTTTTATAAATTTTTCTCACATTATTATTAATTAATGCTTCATTTCCTACATTTAGATTCGCGTGAAAATATTTCTATCCGAAACCGACCACCAGAAATTTTTTTCGAATGCGAAAAAAGATTACTAGAAGAAAAACCTAACACTCTAAAATCCAGGAAATGTTCGTATTTCTCACGAAGACGCATAGATTTATACCTCTTTTCTCCGGAAGTTTTTCTTAGAGTCGGCGAGGGGAAGGGAGCGAAAAAAAAGCCTGGGATGTTTTTATGTATTTTTTATTGCGTATGTTTTTCGAATCGAATATTTTAAATTGAATTCCTTAATGCATTGAGAAAACTCAGACTGTAATGAAATTAGGATAATTGAATTCTGTTTCCGAGAATTTTTTCGCAATCGAGACTAAGAAAAATGTTACGCGACACAAAATGTTAATAAACGTGTGTTAAAGAATAAATCTAATAAAATGAGTTATTCCTTTGGATTTATTATCATTAGATATGTTTAAGAAAACACATGTATTAAGAAAAGCTTTTGCTTTTAATAAATAGAAAATCTTTCCTTGTGTATTAGTCTCAATTTATCTTGATATGTTGTTTGGATCTTTTTAGGTTTCTTTCTATTTCACTTAACAATGTTGTCGGCAACTGTTTCAGTAATTTAAAAGCTTGCAGTTTTATTATTACTTGTCTGCAGATAATATTTTTTTTTACATAAAAGAAAGTAGGGTGAATATACTGTTATCATTTTTTTTTCATTCTTGATGAAATAGAGTTTATATTTAATAGGGTGTGTTTTTTATTTAAAATTTAAATTTTATTTGATTATTTGTATTTAATCTTATCAATCATTTGAAGTTTGTGTCATGCGCTGAAATGTGTGACTTGTTGGAAGACAATGAGCATTGTATCATGTGCTAAAATATACTGAAAGAAAAAGAGTGATTATGTACGATGATAAAAAATTTGGGTACTTTTCCGTTAGCTGGGTGCAAGCCAAAGAAAAAAAAGAAAAAAGAAAGAAAGAAATTTGGCGGAATTTTACATTATTTGGTGATTTTTCGCTTTAAAATCGCTGTAAGAAATTGGTGCAATTCTTCATTATTTGGCGATTTTTCGCTGGCGCTCGCCTAACGGAAAAGTACCAAAAAAAAACGTTCTAGGCTATAATATATATACTTGAATGAAATAAAAAATATAATATACTTCAAAACTCACAAACAAACGCAGTTATTCAAAAGAAGAGGGATGATAAAAAAAAAGAATACATATAATTAGAAATGTTGGAATTGATTATTTGGGAGGGTAATCTGTAGTTAAAGCCCATTGAAACCTAGAGGCTAAATCGAAGAGAAAAGAATGTCTTCGCTTTCAGAGATAAACTCTTAAGTTTTCTTATCTTCTCTTTAAGAGTGGACAAAAAGTTGGCGGAATTCTATATTATTTGGTGATTTTTCGCTTTTGCCCGACAAACGGAAAAGTACAAAAATGTGTATGCAATTCCAAAATATTTATGTTTTCTGATCAGCAAAATACCGAAGCATTATACAAAGATACTAAAAGCCAAATATACAAATGAAAAAATATCTTGATCTTGAGTTTATGTGGAATCTTAATTTTTTATAACTGGGTTATAGATATACAAAATACAATGAACCGAAAAAAAAACCCGAATGAGAAAAAGAAGTTCATAAAACGGGGAAAATAGACGGAAAAGAAATGAGACACATTAAAAATTTTTGGGCAAAAAAGTGAATTGAAAGAACTCTGTGGTAATAAATCATAAATCTAAAGCAAAGGTGAAATTAAAATGAAAAACAGAATATCACACAAATTAGTTTCATACTATGATAAGCAACTGATGAATCAATCCCCTTGTTTCACATCATTATTAATTTTTTTCTTGCACTTTTATAATTGATTAACGATATTATATATAGTTTGGAAAATTTTACTTAAAATAAGGATAAATTCAAGATGTTTTTCACTCAGGAAAAATAATCCAAAACATGATTTTACCCTGTCTGATCACTCCAGCAATAACATGGACGTTTGTGCAAATCTATACAGATGATACTTGGAGAATGTGGAACCGGAATCAGTTACTGAAGTTACAACATTTTTGAAAAAATTGCAATATTTTTAAATAACAAGTAATACAAATAAATAAATAAATTGCTATTTAGGTAAACGATTTTTTTTAATTTTAGTTAGTTTTTATTAAATAATTACAATTAATATAAATAATATCAAAAAATTGTTGATTTTCTTACGAATTGAAATTGCATTCTGTACCTTCAAAGTGAAAAGTACTGAAATCCTTCTATTTTACCGATTCAGCTACTGCCCGATGATTTCAATTTTCATTACAAACTGCTAAACCTCTATTTAAAGTATTAATGATTAATTATATTTAATTTACAAATTATTTTTGAAAAAATACTGTATTCATCAAATCTCATCCAGTACAAATTTTTTAAAAAAATGTATTTGAACTCAAGTGGATGAGCAAAAAGAATTTTACTAACGATTGAAAATTGGAACAAGATATATAGAGAGACAGTGTGAACTAATAGTAGGAATTAAATAAAATTAATAAAGGAAAATTTATTAATTTATTTTTATTTTTCAATTATGCTGTTTTCAATTGAATTAAATTAATGAGTTAAAAATGTTTAAAAATTGTAGGATTTGATTGTTTGTATTTTAATCATCATCGTTCAACAATTTTCCTCTTTTATTATGTTTAAAACATTAAAGCCTTAATAAATGAAGGACATCAATCTAAACTCTTTGATTTAACAAAAAACATTAACACGCTTCACTGCATTTAAATTCGCACCATTTTATCTTACAACATAGTTTATTGTATTTTAAACATATTACTCTTTACGCCATTAAAAAGTTTTTATTAATCTGTGCAGCTGAATTGCAGTTTTCATTAATCTAGCGATTGTTTGGTTTTTATTACTCAATCAAACGCGTGTTACCACAGCATGACTTACAATAGACTTAGAGCCAAGAAAACTCCACTATACTGTAGCTGTAGTTGCTTAAAACAAGGGACAATTCGGAAAATTTTCTCTTCAGAATCTGGAACAAACTCAAAACGTAGTATTGTTCTGATTAATCCGAACATTAAGTTTGATTTTCCAAATATATAAACATAAACAGAATATTGAAATACCGAGTCTAAATATTCCATCATACTTCTACTACTTACAAATAAGTATTATATATATATATACATATGATTATGTCAATTCCTACTTAGGTCAACAAAAAAATATTTTATTTCAGTTTCTCTTTATTAAATAATTGGAATTAATGTAAATAATTTATCGAAAAATGATTGATTTTGGCAAGAACTGAACACGCATTCTTCACCTTCACGCGAAAAATACCGAAATCCTTGCATCTTACCAATTGAGCTACTGCCCGTTGATTTTAACTTAATTTCAAACTGCTGAAACTTTATTTAAAGTATTAAAAATTAATTAAATTTAATGAATGAATTAGAAAAAACTGTATTAAAATCGTCATCCCCTACAAGTTAAAAAAATGTATTTGAACTTGAGAAAATGAATAAAAAGTATTTTATTAACAATGAAAATGTGAACTATAT